>ML792086.1:115090-189063 GCA_009831015.1 Picea engelmannii | reverse complement strand
GTGGCTGATGGGGAAGGAAGAATCCACGGATCCTCAAAGTAAGTCGTGCGGAACGACGAAACATGAAAAATCTCAGCCTTGTGGTGATTCGATATAAACTTGACATCGTCATGAGGAGGTGGGTAATCGAAGGTACCCATCAAGGATGGACACAAACCAACTCCTACGTTAACGACCCTGGGCTGAGGATTATCAATCATGGGAACCGTGGATGCCCCCAAAGCTGGGTCAGGCCTAGAGAAGGACAATTGATCAATGGTCACTATTCGACCCTCGTGTGGAAACAACAAGAATCAGAAAACTGTAGCAACCATAGCTTGCATAGCATAGGTCCAACTCCGACCTAACAAGAGGTTATAGTCGAGGGGGGCATCGACTACCTCTACTTCGACACACACGGTCTTCCCTCCTAACTGCACAGGGAAAGAAGGAATGATGCCATGTGTTCAGAAAGAATGACCATCGAACGCAGTGAGGAGAGTAGGTGATGGAGACAACTCGGGCTGACCAATGGCTTTCCATCATGCTAACGACATAACGCAAGTCGAAGCGCCCTCGTCGACCACCATGCGGAAGATATTCCGTGTAAAAATTTTCGTGGGATGAGCCACTACTATCTGAAACGTGACGTGGTAAGGAAAAAGAGGTTTCAAGTCAGTCGTATCAAACATGATGGTACCCGGGTTACAAGTCTCGGTAGAGCCTAAAGCAGTCAACAAGGCTTTCCTCTGAGCAGGGCAACTTTGGAGGACCTCCAAAGCAGACATAGCACAAGGGGTTTGGGATAAATCTTCCACCACAGAGTAATTCTGGGCGGCCCTTGCATTTGGATTGTGAGAAGCTTTCTTAAACGCACCTTTTGGAATGCGTGTCATCGTTTCACCCAACGTCTTCTCGATCTGTAGAGGAAGAGATGGGATCTCGGCTTCTTTACCCTTCTCAGAGGCGCTTGGTTTACTATAGTCATGCGCTCTAGTCGTTATTAAAGCATCACCTCTGACCATATATACGTTCGCGGCTGAGGAGTTGTTTGGAGGGGGGAAGGTTTCCTGGCTGCCCCCTTCGGCACTCGTAGAGGATTGAGTTAGATTTTGCCCATGCTGAAAGAGATTAGTCAACACGGCTTGTTGTTGTTGTGTGACAAACTTATGGGCCTCTGCAAGTCGATGACATAGATGGGTCGGGTGGTCTTCCACACATAAGTTGCACGGATACCTCGCCTTCCACTTTTCGGTGATTCCCTCGCCAGCATTATCAGTAGGTTTCTTATCCCCCTTACCCTTTTTCCGTTGTTTTTTCTTCCCTTAAGGCTGTTGGGTGGCCTTTGGGTTAGTCGTTTGCACGGAGTGTAATTCCGACGTTTGGGTAGGAGAAGCAGCCAAAGTAGTAGTCTGGTTGGCCGCTGCGTGTTGTATAGATAACCGTTGCAATTGCTTTGTCAATTGCTCAGCGAGCTTGGTTTGTGCTGAGCCAACAATACCATCGGCATGTGGTCCAGATCTCTGTCTAGTTTTATCCAGTATTGATCGTGGTGCATCCGGCAGGATGTTGTATAATAAACCAGACTGAGAATAGATGAGCTCAAACTGTTGAGCCCTCATGATTGCATCTTCTTCAGAGAAAACTCCTGAAGTCGCGACGTCTTTGGATAATTGTGGGACTAAAGACTTAAGGAACCACTCAAGCAAGAATGCTGGTGGGACTGGTACTTTGATTAGACTCTTTCGACATCTCCACTCTCGGATATGATCAGAGATATGGTCCGCTGTCATCTATTCGAAATTGGCAAGCAGCTCTGTGCCAGCGTCGTATCTCACAGGTAACTGGAAATGGTTAAGGAAGGCCATTGCCAGTTCGCCAAAAGAAGAATATCATGAGCGATCAAGCTCGATGTACCATTTTGCTGCACTCAATATAAGAGTGCATTGAAACAATCGCAACTGGACAGAGTCATCTTTCAATGAGTTAGATGAACACCAAATATGGAAAGTAGTCACGTGATCACCTGGATCTTCGTTAGGCTTGGCCTCAAACTTTGGAATGTCCGAAGGCAACTTTGTTGGCATAGGAGGCCAACGTGGATCGTGACAAATAGGATCATTTAACAACCTTGTCAAATCGGGAAAGTGTAACGTCGCCAGGAATGGTAGTTTGGGTTGCTGCTGATAGCCTGGAAAAAAGGGTCCTGGAGTTTGACTGGCACCAGGTTGCCAGGAAAAGTTTGGCTGCTGGCCTGGATTCTGGTAGAAACCATGGCCCTGACCAGCGTAAGGATTTTTCATCTGTGGAGACATCATTGGTTGATTCCCCATAAAGGACATAGGATGTTGGGAATTCATCGTGTTTGACGGACTTCGGGAAGGATTACCCCATGCCGGTCCTGCTAGGAGAGGCATAGAAGTCTGTCCGGGGTTCCATTGACTGTGGAAAGAATTACCCCAGAACAACATTCTAGGGGAAGGAATGGATCCTTGTCCTGAGTTGCAAAGTCCTTCTATATGTGCCCCCGGCGCAGGAATAGTACCCTATGCCGGAGTAGACTATCCAAAAATGGGTGTGCCCCCAGATGGGAAAGTAGTGGATCCAAAAGTGTTATTACCAAACGACCTGTTCCAAACAAATGGTGATGAACCTACTGGCAGAGTTTGTGCAGGTGTTCCTTCACTCCCAGCTCCAAGTGAACTCGTGTGTGCAGGCTGCCCGACGGACTGCTGATGCAGACCACCAAGCGAAGGGGACGAAGGAGAGATATGACCTCCAGTGTAAGGAAAATCATTAAAAGGGACAGGAATGCCCCCAAGTTGACCTTGCAGAGGAGCGTTAGAGCTCCCTGCCCCCAGACCCAAAGTCTGTAAAGTGGAGTAAGTGAGTGCAGGACTGGTACTTGAACTAGGCATACCGTATGAGAACGGAGAGCCTGTCGCACTAGGTGTGAAGGGATTTGTGATTGCTGCGATAGATGGGGTCGGTCCACTGTGCGACGTAGTTGCGGCCGAGACCATGGTGGCCCGGACCACTGACAAAGGAAAGTTAGGAGATGCTTCTCCTGTGGTAGCAACGGTGGTGGGAATGGAAGAATTCCCAGAGGAAGTAACAACGTTTGGTTCCATAACTGTGTGAGGCACTAATAGGCATTCGTAAAACTGAATGGGTACAATGACCAATGGCCAAGTATCAGTGGTTGGGGTTTCAACCGAACCAAGATTGGCGGTTGATTCCTCTGGGAGTTGTTCGGGCTCAATGGTTTGTAACCCAGTTGCTTCGAAAGACCCTTGTTGGTCTAGCTTCCGCCTCATATGTGGCGGGGGTTGCTCCAGTATAACCGGCGGCAGGCCCAAAAGCCTTCGTGACCGGTGGAGCTCTGAATCCTCCACTGTGTGAGAAGATCCATGACATGCTAAGGTATTCTACATGTTCAAATAGTAACACACACTAAAAATAAGCCCCTAAAAGATAAGACAAGCAACCACTAACTCTTTTGAAGAACAGTTACAACAACCAACACTAGAGCAACTTACCGGTGCAAGTGCAACTCGAAAATGGAAGCACCCTCCAGGTATACTCTACAAAGCATGGTCCGATGTCTGTCCTAGGTACCACGGTATACCCCCGCAGTCACCTGTGTATGTCCCTATGAACGATTGGCAACTAGTTTTCCAGCGCGCGAACAGTCACCAGGCGGGTACAGTCGATAGTCGGGTAGACCACAATGAGCAGGGTATCAAGCCCGAAACCTGTCAAGGGTATCGAGAGCAAATGGTCCGAAAGACAACTGAGGACCTTGAACGGATTCGAGACCCACGAAGCCCCATGGAAAATGCAAACGATGGAATCCCAAGACAAGTCCTCTATATGTGTTCTCCACTACGCTCGGTCCAGCTTTGGAGGGGTTATCTCCGCTACCTTTCCTTACGTGACCTCGTGTTTATCCCCTGTGTTAGAGGGGGGTCCTGGATAACTTCCACGAAACTGGACTTCTACACTCCCTATCACAGACTCCAATGTTTGTTTTTGAGTGGCCTTGGAGAGTTTCCTCTCCAACCTATTCCAAGGCCCTAGTCCTGAGCTAGTGTATGAACCCTACAAACAGAAGTCTAATAGATTTTAATTAGCGTTGATTTTATGGGATTTTTACGTCACAAGGTATGAAGGTGAAACTGATGGTGTGTAAAGACTCAAAGCAAAATGAATAAGAAATGTTTGGAAACAAAAACTTTTACAAAAAATGCAAAAATCAACAACTTTTCGCAAAGAAATACTTCTTTTCTTTTCAATTTTTCTAAGATTTTATGTAGCAAACATAAAGGACTTTCACTCTACTACAAGCTACTTATTCTCTAAATGCACTGCAAAAACTTATGAACAAAAGACTTATTCCTATCTATTGATGCAACAACACAATCTTCAAACAAAGAAGAAAAAGAAAAAGAGATATATTTTTTTTATTTAAGTGCTAAATGAAGCAACAAGGGAAAAATGCCGACAAACACAAAACCAAGAAAACAAAATAAAATTATGGCTTAAAGCACAGATCTCAAAGAAACAGAGCAAAGACACATAATGGAAATCAAGAAAGCATCGATTCTTACACTTGTCTAAAAAACATAAAACAAAATTTTTCTTTTTTGTCTTTTCTATCAAAACATCAACTAAGAAAAAACAAGCTAAGGGTAAGAGGCCCTAACCTACTGACTGTACAACCCTAGACTCAAACTCCTGAGAGGAACACTTCTCACCACAGGAAGGGATGACTGCCCCACTCTGGTTGAAAAGAAACCTGTCAAGCCCGCTACTGTCACTGAAACAGCATGCGTTCCAACGCGCGCTGACCTACAACAGAGCGTGGGTACCCGCGGGCTGCACTTGCACAAGCCGCGTGTATGTATAGACTCTAAGACTAAACCAAACATAGGCAGCCTAGACCTGGAAAAGGCCTCTGGTATTGACAACCAGGGTCTCTTGAAGGCTTGGATGCTTTTTCCAACAGAAAAGAACAATAATTGCAAAAGAAAAGCAAAAAAGCAATCAAACAAACTGAGATGAGACTATGAACCAACAAGACTCAGACAGAATTCAGAAAGCCCCCTAAGAATGTATAATTATGACAGGGAGGAGGAGGACTGCCTCTTCAAGCTTTATGACTCCTACACGCTACTGAAACCCCTACAGCAAGCGTTCAAACGTGGGCTATAGAAGGTTAGGGCGTGGGTTACACGCGGGTAGGCCTTCTGCAGGCCGCGTGTACCTCTATGTGTTACGATAATCACTGTCAAGCAACAGTCAAGGAAAAAACTGGTATAAAGAACCAGGTTCCCTGCTAGCTCTGACCTAACAGAAAATAGACATCCAAATAAACAGAAAATCCAATCCTGTAAACTACCCAAAAACCTCAACTAAATCCGAAACACCCTAAAGAGTACCTCCCCAGTGGAGTCGCCAATTCTGTTGTTGGGAAATAATACCCTACGAACTAGCAATCTAGGTCCAGACTTGCATGCAGATCATGACCTTAAAGAAATCACTTTTAACCTACCACCCCAAAACTTAAAACCCCTTTTTCACATACAAGCATGGAAGGGACTTACTAACCTTTTTACTGATGTTTGGTGTAGATCCTCCGTTGTGCTTTGTCCGCTTGCTTACGCTGTTCCTTCCAAAGTTCTCCTGCAATCAAGACAAAACACTATGCATGCATGCTACTTTTCTACTGGAGGGTTAGAAATTAAGCATAAATTACAAAAACCACATATAACTCATGCATTGGGACGGGAAAAATATTCTTTTATTAATCTCAAGATGAATCAACTTACAATAATGATAGAGATCGGACACCGTTCCTTGATCCTGGTCCTGGGCTCCTCCTCTTCTTTGTCCTCCAACTGCTTTGCTTGAATTCTCTTTAGGCTTAAGGAAATGCTAAAGGGTTGGGACAAATGGATTCGACAATTGGGCAGAGTTTCTTTGCTATGTTTTTCCTCCTCCAAATGGTACCCCTACCCCTTCTTTTATAGGCTAGAAGGAGCTAGGGTTTTGGATGAACTCTCAGCCATGCATGGCCGGGAGTTTCAGTTAACTGACCCATAGATTTTTGTCTTGTCGGCAACTTTCCATTTTTTGTGATTCTGAAGGTAAACGCGGGTTGTAGTGGGCCTGCTAGCATTTTATTTTGGATACACGTGGGCTGTAGTGGGCCAGCTAGCGTGCACTTTTTAAAAATGGAGTTTTTAGAAGAGTTTTTCAGTAGTTTTTTGGCAAATAAGGAATATGAGTTGGCTTGATGCCAGGTAAGCATGTGTGGTGCAATTTAGGGTTATAACAGTATTTGAAGAGAAAGGAAGGAGAGTTTGTCTCTAAATTCTCCAAGAGATTCAATAAAATGTACAATAAGATCCCCGTAGAGATAAATCCCTCAAAAGCCTCTGCTAAAATCACCTATGCTAGCGCTTTTGATCTTGATTTCTGCCTCCTTTTAAGGGAAAGGAGAGCAACTACTCTGGCTGACATGCAGGATGCATCTGTGGAAGTAGAATCTAACATATTGGCTATTGATCGACTTAGGAATAAGGCTGATAGAGACATATCTAGGAAGAGACCTGAAGCCTCCCCATCCAATTCCTCTCCCCTCCCCCTTCATATGGATGAGGTAACTAAAGTGCTAAAATCACTTTCGGCTAGAATGGAAAGGTGGGAGTTAGAAGGGAAGCCCATGTACAAAAATCCCCAAAATACAGATAACATAGGCTTCAAGAGGCCTAGCAATAATGTTCCATAGGCTTTGCCAAGAGAACAAAGGATCAAAGACAGAGATGATCAGAGGATTCAAATCCCTCTCCAAAATAACCTAGTTTCTCATGAGGAAGGAGAGGATATAGATGAGCTCGACCCTGAAATTCACTGTATTGAAGAAACTACCCCTTTTCCCCATTTGACTCAATCTACATACCAAGAATCCCTTACAAACATTCAAATCAGTGAGTTGAGTAAAGGGGAAAAGACCAACAAAACTCCTAACAGATACCATCTCAAGTCAAAGAAGAAAGAAGGGGATTTTGATAGCCATGATCAACCTCTCATAGTGGAAAGGCCTACTAAGCCCGCAACAATCACTACTAAAGAAAAGAAAACTCAGAATCCTTCACCAAAAGCCAAAGAACCTATCTCCGAGGTAAGGGAAGATCCTAAGCCTCTTTCTTCCTTTAGTTTTGAGCATGAAATTCAAAATATTAGAATTCTCGTACCCCTCTCAGAACTAGTTAAAAATGAAGATTTCAAAAGGTCCCTCTCCAAACTGATACATTCTGAGACCCCTAGCCTTCCACAGACTCAATAAATATTCAAGATGAAAACCCAGCAGTCGCCCTAGGTCCAATGGTAGAAGATAGAGATGATTCATCCCCCCCCTTCTACACATCCCTGAACATACATGATAAGGTGTTGCATAATTGCCTCATGGATTCAGGAGTGTCCCACAACCTTATGCCCAAAATAGTCATGGAGGTATTGGGACTGGAAGTGACAAAGGCTTATCACGATTTTTACTCTTTTGATTCAAGGAGGGTGCAATGCCTTGGAGTCATCAAAGACTTGGTGGTCTCTTTATTTCAGCTGCCAATGAAGAGTGTGGTCATGGACATTGTGGTAGTTGATGTTCCCCCCAAGTTTGGCATGTTGTTGTCAAGATCTTGGATTAAAAAAATCAGAGGAACATTACAGATGGATCTCACATATGCCACCATTCCAATCTTTGGAGGGGAACACAAGAGGTTGTACAAAGAAGCTCAGCTGGCCTACATTGTTAGTGACGAAGAAGACCCCACCAATCACCCTATCTTTGCACTTGATACTGATTTGGGGTCTAGTTTAATGCAGATCATCGATACTCCTAAAGCCCCTTTTCAGAGCAGAAAGAAACCCATATCTAATCACAATATACCTCCTCCAACCACCTTTGTTTGGAAGATGTTATTCGACAGAGCTTCTTCTAGCGAAGGCGCTGGCGCTGGAGTGGTTTTTGTGTCACCTTGTCAGGAAACCATATCCTTGTCATACAAGATAGAATTTGAAGCTACCAATAATGTGGCAGAATATGAAGCTCTTGTTCTGGGTATGAGGGATGCAAAAGAAATGGGAATTAAGGAGCTAGCAGTGTTCAGAGATGCTGAGTTGATAATCCAGCAAGCTAGGAATGTTTATCAAACTAAGCATCCTTGACTCAGGAATTACAAAAATGAGGTATGGGACCTAATTGATAATTTCTTCTCAGCTTTCAACATTTATTTTATTCCAAGAGAGGAAAATACTTTGGCCAATTCTTTAGCTGTCTCAGCTAGTCTGTTCAGGGTCCCTCTGCCGCCTAAGATCAAATATGAGGTTGAGATAAGATATAGGCCATCTGTCCCGGACAATATCAAGCATTGGAAGGTATTCGAAGACGATCTTGAAATCAAAAAAATTCTTTAGTCTGTCGATGAATTTTCTGCAATGCACATCGATCAGGATCTTGATCTCGAAATCCACCCTCACCCTTAGGTATGTTTAAATAAAATTGTTGATCACCATATTATTCATCTGCCTAGCAACCATATTCTGAAGGGACTAGTCCCTTTAGAAAGACTGTTCGATGGAAATGATGTGGCAGTAAAGGGTAGGTTTTCAAATGGAGATGTTGATACAACGGAGTGCAAAATCAACACACAGGAGGAGCCTAAGCTTGTCAAGTTATCAAGAAGTTTAACCAAAGAGCAGAGGACCGAATATACCGATTTATTAAGAGAATTTGCTAATGTGTTTGCATGGACCTATGAAGACCTCAAGACATATGACACAACTGTCATTGAACATAAGATCCCACTAAAGGAAGAGGCTAAGCCATTTAGGCATAAGCTACAAAAGATAAATCCCATGTTGTTGCCTATCATGGAGAGAGAAGTGAAGAAGTTGTTAGATTCCCAAATCATTATCCCCTTGGGATATTCTGAGTGGGTGGCCAATTTGGTCCTGGTGAGGAAGAAAAGTGGAGAAATTAGGCTCTGTGTTGATTTCAGGAACCTGAACAGAAGCTCAAAGAAGGACAACTATCCCTTGCCCAACATGGAACACATATTGCAGAGGGTAACCAGTGCATCTAGAATATCCATCATTGATGGTTTTTCTAGCTATAATCAGATATCAGTCATGCTTGAAGATAGAGAAAAAACAGCCTTCACCACTCGTTGGGGCACATTCATGTATGCCATAATGCCTTTTCGATTAATGAATGCAGGAGAAACATTTCAGTGAGCCATGGACATAGCCTTCATCGGGGAGAAAGATCAGTTTGTGGTGATCTATCTGGATGACATCACAGTCTTCTCCAGGTCTGATATAGAGCATTGTTGTCACTTGAGGAAAGTTTTCTTGAAATGTCGGAGGTTTGGCCTTTCCTTAAATCCCAAGAAATCTTTGTTTTCTATGACGGAGGGGAAGTTGTTAGGCCATATAGTATCAACAGAGGGAGTGATAATTGATCCCAGCAAGGTAGAGGCAATTCAGACCCTGTCACTTCCCAGGTCTAGAAAGGAAGTTGAGGCTTTTTTAGGAAAGATTAACTTTTTGAGGAGGTTCGTCTCAAATTTTGATGACTTGGTGAAACACATCACAGCCATGCTCAGAAAAGGAAATGAAGTAAAATGGACTGTTGAACACAAGGAATATTTTTTCCAAATAAAAAGGGCATTGACTGAGGCACTTGTGTTGATCAGTCTTGATTATTCCAAGGATTTCCTAGTTTTTTTATTTTTCTTCTTTTGATATAGTAGCAGCGGTCTTATTGCAGAAAAATGAGGAAGGGCGAGAGCAACCCATTTCCTTCTTCAGTAAGGCATTAAGAGATGTAGAAATCAGGTATGAGATCATGGAGAAGCAGGCCTATGCCTTGGTGAAATCTCTCAAGGATTTCAGAGTCTATGTCTTGCACTCAAGAGTGACTGCATACGTTCCTTCAGCCTCTATGAAAGACATCCTTATACAACCTGACATAGATGGGAGAAGAGGTAAATGGATTTCCAAGATCCTTGAGTTTGACCTGGAGATAAAGCCCACCAAGTTAGTTAAAGGGCAAGTTTTAGCCAAGTTGTTGGATGAATCCAATTGCAAGGCCTTGGGGGTTAGATTCATCAATGCTTGCTCAGGAAATCAACAAGTTGAGTCACCCAGAAAAATCTCTCAAGGTGGCTTATCACTAGCAGAATGCACCTGGTACAGAGACATTTTGTACTTTGTGCAAGAGTTGAAGCCTCCTGATGGAATGGGAAAAAGCAAGGCAAGAGATTTAAAGCTCAAGGTGGTCAGATATTGTCTTATTGACCAAGTCTTATACTGGAGAGACCCTCTAGGGGTGTTTCTAAGGTGTCTAAACCCACAGGAAGCCCAAAAAGTTATGTTTGATTTCCATAGCGGCCTTTGTGGAGGGCGTCATTTCTGGAAGACCACAGCTCACAAAATTCTCAGGGATGGGTACTACTGGCCCACCTTGTTCACTAATGTCTGCAGAGAATTCAGAGCTTGCATCAAATGCCAAAGGTTCTCAGGAAAGCAGCAAGTCAAATCTCTGCCACTAAAGCCTGTAGTAGCTTCAGCAGCCTTTCAACAATGGGGGTTGGACATCATTGGAGAAATTCATCCTCCTTCAAGCGACCAACATAGATGGATCCTGAATGCAACAGATTATTTCACCAAGTGGATAGAAGTTGCCCCCACCAGGAGTGCATCAAAAAAAGTAATTATCAGCTTCCTGGAGGATATCATAGCCAGATTTGGTTGTCACAACAGGATTGTCACTAATAATGTTGCTTCTTTCAAGTCTGAGCCTCTGGTTAAGTTCTGTGAGCAGTTCAAAATTTCACTAATTCACTCCACTCCCTATTATCCTCAAGGAAATGGACTGGCATAATCTTCCAATAAAAATCTAATCAAACTCATTGAAAGATTATTGCAAGACAATAAGAAGGCTTGGGATTCAAAGCTCAAATCCTCTCTATGGGCCAATCAAGTGACAACAAAGAAGTCCCTGGTCACCTCACCTTTTCAACTTGTTTATGGGACAGAGGTTATGTTTCCCACTCAGCTCACTTTACCTGTAGCGAAGTTCTTTCAAGATAATGAAGGAGAGCCAGACCATATGGTCAGAAGAATTCATCAAGTGGTGGAAGTGCAACAGATCAGGGATCAGGTAATGGACATAACTCACAATCATTAGCAGAAGATCAAGCAGGCCTTTGACAGGAAAGTCAGGAAGGAGGAATTCGAGCTGGGAGATTTGGTGCTTAAGTGGGATGCACCTAGGCAAGATAGGGGCAAACACAACAAGTTTGATGCCCTCTGGATCGGGCCCTTCAAAATCTCTGAAGTATTCTTAAATAACACATACAGGTTGAAGGATTTGGAGGGTGAAGAAGTTTTTAACGGCCCAGTAAATGGGCATTTCCTGAAGAAATGTTTTGTTTGAGCCTTAGTCTACTCCTCTGTTTTTTGTAAATATTGTTTTTCTATTTATTTTCAGCTTAATAAATGAATCCATAGCCCAATAGAAGGCAGCTAGAACTACAGAAAGAGTTCTTAGAGCATCACAGGGACAACTCTATCCCCCATGGAGACTAATGTTAGCGCCAATCCTTGCAAGGGGGTGTTTCTCTCCGATTTCAGGCCCTTGGTGTAAATGCGTAGAAATGGGGTTTAAAAACCCATCAAACATGTTTTATTTAAAGGCCGCAGTCTTGAGCATCGAGCGCAGCACACAGAAAAGGTCCATTTTGAGCTTAAAATCGAGCGAGCAGGCATTTTGTTTTCAACGGCGAGGATCCGCAGATGGAGAAAATTGACGGTCATTGGGTAAGATTGAGTCACATGAGGTTTAGTGCATGGGATCATCTCTTATGGCCAAAGTCACGAAATGATTAGCCGCTTCGTGATTTTGGCTACCAGGATTTCAAATGACAAAGGGTTGCTCTTCCACTGCATTTCAAAACCCCGAAATGCAAAATGCAAAAAGCGCCCAGGAGTCGTTTCGACATTTCGTCTACCGGGACTTCAAAGGACAAAGGGTTTCTCTTCCACTGCATTTCGAAACCCTGAAACGCGAAATGCGAAAAGCGCCCAGGAGTCATTTCGACATTTCAGCTACTAGGACTTCAAAGGACAAAAGGTTTCTCTTCCACTGCATTTCAAAACCCTAAAACATGAAATGCGAAAAGCACCCAAGAGCCGTTTCGGCATTTCAACTACCAGGACTTCAAATGACGAAGGGTTTCTCTTCCACTTCATTTTGAAACCTCAAAACACGAAATGTGAAAATTTCCCAAGAGCCGTTTCGGCATTTCGTCTACCGAGACTTCAAAGGATGAAGGGTTTCTCTTCCACTACATTTCGAAACCCTGAAACACGAAATGCAAAAAGTGCCTAGGAGCTATTTCAACATTTTGGCTACCGGGACTTCAAAAGACACGAGGTCTCTCTTTGTGTATTTAGTCTCAGCCACCCTCCATGGAAGAAGAAGTTAATGAATATTGAGCAGGTGGTTGAGACCTCATCTCAACCCATAAATGGAGGGTGTGGAAAGGGTCAGAAGTAGTCAGCTCATGGTACTCTGATGGATAGTTCCCCTATAGAATCCATGTCGTCTGAAGCAGTGTCAGACAAGAAGTGGCATGTACAGTCTGAAGGAAGATCATGTGCATGTAAAGCCTTAAATGAGGTAGCTCAGCTACCCTCCTAGGGCCAAGGGGGTGAATTGCTCTGGGTATATAGACAAAGTTTTCATATTTTGTAAAGCATGGATGGTAGAGCTAAGCTCTCGATTGTAAAGCTTTAATGAGGCCTCTGGTTCCCTGCTTATAGATTGATATTTGAGACTTCTTGTTTAATGGATGCCAGCATCTTCCTCCCCTTTTTCCTCTAAATCTTAAGAGCCCGGACATGGATGATCCAGTTGTGTGCTGTAATGACTATGTAATGTATGTTTGATTATATTAGTTTTTTGCAGCATCTTAATGTTTCTTGAAGTTTCTCAGACTCGAGAGGATCTCATATCTATGACTTTTCCCTCTTTTAAAGGTTGTTGGAAGACCGGATGTCCATAGCAGACTTTACTTCCTTTGTTTTTTCCTCCACTTACTCACTACTATGCAAAATACTGGTTTAAATTAGATCAAGACCTCACCTGTCTTTGTTGTTCTAGCCCAGTTTCCTGAGTTAGAATGATATTGTTCTAAGTTTACTTCCATTCATCACCCTTTATCAACAAATTGTGACATTTAAACTGATGGGCCTCAGGCTTACTCCTACTGCAATCTAGGAGTGACTCCTGACGCCAATAGTACCCATACTCGTTCAAAGAAGAGCTTGCCAATGGATTCTGCTGTGATGTTCTTATTGCAAGAGAATAGAATCGCCATCTTGCAAAAGCGATCAAAAACCACAAAAACATAATCATTTCCCCTCTTGGTGAACGGGAGGCCTAACATGTAGTCCATTGAGATGGATTCCCACATCCTGTTAGGAGTAGGCAGAGGGGTGTACAGTCCCTGTGTCTTAGTGGTCAGTTTGGAAATAACACAGGTGGTGCATGACCTGATATACTTGACGACATCCTGTCGAAGTTTTGGATAGTAGAAATGTTTATGCAGCACTGCCACTGTCTTTTCGATGCTAAGGTGTCCTGCAACCCGACTGTAGTGAGCTTCCCAAATAAACTTTGTGCGCTCGCTTGATGGAATGCAGAGATGGCCCAGATGACACAACAACCCATCCTGAAGATGGAAAATAGCAACCACTGAGTTGGCGTCTAACATTTGGTAGGTGGTGGAGAAGTTAGGGTCTGTCTCGTATAGGTGGGGCCATCTAGAGTTCTCGTGGCCACAAGATTCTAGCACCGTGGTGAGTGCCACGACTAGAGTTCGGATGAGGCATTCAACAACTCGGTTGGTACTTCCTGTTTTATACTTGATGTTGAGGTGGAACTGTTGTAAGTATGTTGACCACTTCTGATGGCGGTCATTCTGCAATTTTCCTTGGGTCTTCATGAATTGTAGTGGCTTGTGATCAGTGTAGATGATTGTCTCCTTCCCAAGAATGTAATGTATCCACTCATGGAATCCTTTCACAATGAATTACATTTCTTTGTTGTAAGTAGGGTACTTATGGATAACATATGATAGTGTCTCACTATGATATGCCACGGGGTGGTTGTGTTGAGTGAGAACGACACTCACAGCATAGTCGAAAGCATCTGTCTCAATCTCAAAGGGATGTTGTAGGTCCGGTAATGAAAGTACCAGGGATGAGCACAAACGCTTATTCAAGTCATTGAAGGCTTGTTTTTGGGACAAGCCCCACAAAAAAATTTCCTTACCGCCACCCCTGGTTACTTGGCTGAGGGCCCATGCAATATGAGAGAATCCCAGCATGAACCTACGATACAAATTGGTGAGGCCGAAGAAGATCTAAAGTTCAGTGAGTGTGGTTGGGGTTGGCCAGTCACGGATGACATGGATCTTGGCTGGATCCACATGCACACCATGTTTATCAATGATGTATCCTAATTAATGGACCTTGTCCATGCCGAAGGAGCATTTTTTAAATTTTGCATATAGCTTGTGCTGCCATAGGGTGTGCAGAACCTGTTGAATAAATTGCAAGTGTTTTTTCCAAGTCTTGTTGTAGATGAGGATTTCATCCAGATACACCACTACAAAAGTATTGGTGAAATGTCCTAGGATATCTTCCATCATCCTCATAAAAAGTTGTTGGAAAATTTGTCAAACCAAAGGGCATGACCAACCATTCAAAAAGACCTTCTTTTGACTTGAAGGCAATCTTCCATACATACGTTTGTTCTATTGGGACCTAGTGGTATCCATACTTCAGATCAATCTTACTGAAGTATTTGGCCCACGTGGTTGATCAAGGAGGTCTTCAATGTCATTGTTTCATGGAAACCTGCACAGGAGATCTAGTTAAAGAAAGTACAAACAAAGCTTATCAAGAAATGAAAAGAGATTCAATATGGAAGAATGAAAAAATATATTCACAATACTCCAATGAGATGATGATTGATACATAGATCATGATCAATATGATACAATGAATGAGTGGAATACACTCATATATAGGGAAAAGTATTCCATAATTAAGAAAAGAAATCAAGCAGTTAAATTTCCTTAGGAATGCATGCATGCATAATAGTGATGGTAAAAATAGAAAGTCTAAAATAGAACTAATCAGTTAACTCCCACTGAACTAGTGTGTCAAAAATATAAATTTCTCCAACATGCCCCCTGAACATCACTATGGAGTAAAAAATGAGTCCCGACTACTAGGCCATTTTAGGTACTCATGTACAATGCAATTAATGAACACTGAATAAAAGTGAGGAAAGAGGGAAAACCACGTGGGAACAAAACCCCCCCTCAAAAGATAATGTATCAAAAGAAGAAAATAACATCTGCTAGACAAATGTGTTCTTCACTACAAGACGATCCCGTAAAGTCTGAAACTTATTCTCATTAAACGTCTTCATGAAGATGTAGAAATATTTATGCATCTGATGAAGTCCTTTGGCAACCTGTCAGGCCTTGTACTTCTTGATCCTGTGGACCCATCTGCACCTGAAAATATTCCTTTCTAGTGGACGTGGAACTAGATTCCAAGTTTGGTTATGTAGGAGTGAGTCATACTACTTATGCACGGCTTCTTTCCATAATGGATTTCCCACAACCCTATTGTAGTTATGTGGATCAGTAGATTGAACCATATAAAAATGCATGGGCATCATAGGTTCTGAAGATGAAATTACATGAGAAGGCTCCTCGTGCTGAGATAGAGTCATCCTTGAATCCAATGAATTCCCTGCAAGTTTTCCTATTGCCTGAAGTGTGGTATGTGCCTTCTTGGGCATTTGTTGAAGCTTCGGTGTTGGATTCTTATCTGGTTGTACTACCTTCTTATTTCCATGTACAGAATATGAGTGTATGGAATCATCCCTAATGTTTGTACTGATGGAAGAACAAGAGTATATGAATATTTCACTGGAGGTGCATGCAAAGTACTCTCCTTATGTGTAAGTAGAATAGAGGAGTCATCATCAGAAAACTTAGTGAATTTATACAACCTTGACTTGTGATCCACCTCACCAATTGCAATGATGGAATTGTCATGCATGTCAATTACTGAAACTGAGTCTGATGTAAATTCAACATTTTTACCTTTCTAAGTGATTTGATAAACTGAGAGCAGATTCATAGAAAGCTTTGGAAAATGTAAAACATTCTCAAAACTGCCATTAGGGAGTTCCACTCTTCCCTCTCCTAAAACTGCTATTGGAGTATCATCCCCCATGAGAATAGGAGGTCCAGAGAATAAACTCAATGAAGTAAAAACTTCCTCTTTAGTTGCCATATGATGTGATGCACATGAATCTATAATCCATGAATCAGATGAGGAGATAATTGAAACCAGAGCATGATGATTACCTTTCTTAGCCACATGGTCTTCTTCCTTCTTCTTCTTGGCTCCTTTAGGAATGAAGTCTCCGAGGTTATTCCTCTGAAGTACCTGTGTCATAAGATCGATCTGCTTCTTCATGCATGTGGATTCTTCATGATTTGGTTTATTGCAATATGTGCACTGCTTTCCCTTCTTCTTCTTCCCTTTGGAATTTGAAGAATCTTTGGAACCTGAAGAATCCTTGAAGGGTTTGGAATACCCCTCCTTTTTTTACTTTGGATGTAATAACTCCTTTCATTTCTGCTTCGATTTTTTATTGTATGACCCTTTTCCATCATGCATGGTGAGTGCATGTGATTTGGTATTTTTCATGAGGCCCATATGTATGCATTTTTCTTCTCTTGTGTAAGAGAATCGATGAACTGAGCCAACGTAGGCGTTTTTCAATTTGTTCCAAAAAGGCATCTGCCAGAATGGAAATTGGAGACACATACAACGTATTATGGTCCTAGCTTGGCCAAGATTGTTAGAATCAATTGTTTCTCTTGTGTAGACTTATCAATACCACATTCACCCAAGCTTAATAGAAAATATTTAAATTTAGTAAAAAAATATTGCATATTATCAAAAATTTTAGGGTCTAAGGTATTCAACTCTACCTCAAGCATATGACCTCGCATCTCATTCTGCTTTCCAAAGAGTCCTTCCAGGGTGGTCCAGATCACGTTTGGAGTCTTTCATGCAGCAACATGAAACCACAAAATAGTGGAGATTAACTCAATAAGTAGTCATGTGGTCTCATCCTTACGGTTCGCCCATCTCATCTTCTCAATCGTTGATGTAGGTTATGTTTCTGTCACCATCGTCAAATTATATAGTCCTTTTATTTTGAGTTGGAATGTCACCTTGGGATTCAAATCAAAATAATTGTATGGTGTGAGGATTACCACAAATTTGACTATATAATAGTTGTCATATTCATCTCTCCCACTGTTTCTAAGAAACCCTAAAAATTTACTCTCAATCTATAAGTGACAAATTAATAAATCACAACAGAAATGGCACTTTAAGTGAAAATTCGTATTAGTTTCAAGAGATGATCTTGTGACTTACTTTCGGATAAAACGGTGAGGAATCTCGCCAAACGATTGAAATTCACTTCCAAAATGGGTCGATTTACTTCTCACTTGGGTCGTTTCCTCCAAAACTTAATATTTTGGGGAGCAATCACTATAGAAAGGTACGACCACGGATTCGTATCAGTTTCAGGAGGCTATCTTGTGGCTTATGTTCTGAGAAAATGGTGAAGAATCTACCCAAACAGTTGAAAACCCACTTCCCAAATGGGCCGATTTACTTTCTTTGCAAACCGTTTCCTCAAAAACATAATATTTTGGGAGGAATAACTGCTGAAACGTATGACCACAGATTTAGCTCGTCGAAACTCTGATTTTCCTTATTCTTTGGCTTGTCTGGCTTGCTCCAAGTAGCATAGCTCTGATACCATGTCAGTGTTTCATGGAAATGTGCACAATAGATATAGCTAAAGAAAGTAAAAACAAATCTTATCAAGAAAGGAAGAGAGATTCAATATGGAAGAATGAGAAAATATATTCACACTACTCCAATGAGCTGATGATTGATACATAGATCATGATCAATATGATACAATGAATGAGTGGAATACACTCATATATAGGTAAAAGAATTCCATAATTAAGAAAAGAAATCAAGTAGTTAACTTTCCTTAGGAATGCATTCATGCATAATAGTGATGGTAAAAATAGAAAGTCTAAAATAGAACTAGTTAATTAACTCCCACTGAACTAGTGTGTTGAAAATAGAAATTTCTCCAACAATCAATTTGGGGAATAGGGTATCAGTTTCAGACTGTTATTTTATTTAGGGCCCGGTAATCAATGCAGAGTCGTGAGGTCCTTTCTTTCTTCTGCACCAACACGATTGGGCTCCCACAAGGTGATGAGCTAGGATGGATGTGCCCCTTATGGAGAAATTCTTAGAACTGCCTCTTGATCTCCTCGTTTTCTAACAGAGAGCGGTGGTAGACTGGCCCATTGGGTAGCAGTGCACCTGGGGTCAGATCGATGGGATGCTTGACCTGGCAGTGCAGAGGTACACAGGTAGGAGAGGAGAAGATATCTGAGTATTCTTCCATGACCTTATCCACTTACTTTTGTTGTGTGGAGAGATTAGTCACGGAGGCCCTGGATGTGGATGCAATATTTCGCTCACTCTGAGAGAGAATCACAAAGAAGACAAATTTCCCGGTCTGAGAGATGACCTTCCTGAATTTCTTGGTAGAGATCAAGGAAATAACACTAGGAGGGACTGCCTTAGGTATACTGTACAATTTCATGTTCAAAGTAATAATAACACTACGAGGCCTAGACTCATATACAACATGACATTTTCATAAATAAGGTTGGCCCAAAAGAACATTACAAAATTCGAGAGGAGAAACATCACACAATACCTCATCTTTGAAGGGATTGATGTCATACCACAGTCGACACTGTTGGTTGACACCAAGATCGCTTCATTGGCATAGTCATACAATGGTGTAGGGTTGTGGGTGTGGCATTGTCAACAGGGCCAACCGCTTGATGACCTTTGTTGAGATGAGATTATTTTGGCTACCACTATCAACAATGAAGTGCATCAAGGTGCATTTTACCTACAAATGTGAATGGAAGAGACGCTCTCCTTCTTCTGGCTCGTCTGGTTCACCAGGTTGCAGCTTGGTGGTAGAAATGGTGGCACTGGGTTCCACGTCAATGATCTGTATTCCCTTTTCTGGTTCTGACTTAGAGCTAGAAACCACATCTAATTCAGAGGCTTTCACTTCAGCCAAACAACAATGGTTTTTAATGAAAGTTAGCAGTTTTATGTCAAGGGATCTTATGGAAGTCGCACCACTTCCCGGTATCTTTATTTGTCTTCTTAGTCTCCTTCTTTGATTGTGGCTTGGACTAGTTGTCCTGAAACTTTCCATATTTTCTCTATCCTTTGTTTTGTGGGTTGGAGCTGCCCTTTCCTGGCTTTTGTTGTGAGGGGTTCCTAGGCCCAAATTGTTGTGTCTTTTGTTTGAGATTCTACTCAATTTTGACGACATATCGATAGGTTGCGCCCAAGAACGAGATATCCAGAAATTCCATTTCGGTCTGGATGTATCTATGCAGAGCACTGCGATACTTGAGCACCAAATGTTGCTCTGAATCTTTGATACCCAACTTGGTGCGCAAGGTATGGAAGATATTTGTGAACTCTGGCACTACTTGGTCTCTTTCTTGGTGCAGTGTGGTCCATTTGGTATACAAGTCATCATAACTTTTGATAGGGTAGTATTGTTCCTTAATATCATCCCTGAAGGATTCCCAGGTGGTTGTGACTGTAAATAATGAGGTTTTCTTTGTTTCCTTTTTCTCACAAAAAATTTCCCACCAATCTCTGACATGGGGAACGGCTTTAAGGAGCGCAAAAGTAATCTTTTCTCTATTCGAAAAGTTATGGACAGAAAAATACCCTTCTAGTAGATTCAACCACTTGTATACAACATCTGTGTATATATTACCTTCAAATATAGGAATATCGAAGTTGATTTTTACTTTGAAGGGGTCGGCGCCTCCTCTCGAGGAAGATGTGTCTCTTGTTGGTAGCCGCCGAAGGATTTACACGAAATTTTCCATCATATCGTTCCTTTATTGCATGAGGGCTTCCTCAAGCAACATTTTGAAAGGATCTATTGTCCCGTCATCTTTATTTTCTCCTTCCATGATATGTTGCTTGGGCATGCGAGAGATTTTGTCCTCAAGAGAAAAAAGCTCGAGACCCAATTCTTTGTACGTTGACCTCGTTGGGGACATGCATTAAGACGACAAGGATAAGATCACTCTGATACCGCTGATTAGGATTTTATGAGAAGAACAAAATGAATCCCTATTATTAAAATATACTTAACACAAAATAACAGAGATACAGTAAAACTATTTTTCTATTCAATAAAGAAATAAGCTAAAACTGTAAAATGCAGCGGAAAACAAGCTTGCTGGAAAGGTGGCAGCTTATCTCTGAGAAGAAATGTGACGGTTATGCTCATTTGCAAGAAGATTGTTATAATGAGGCTCTAAAGGCCTTTTACAATAAATAGGAATGTCAAAAACCCTAGACATCCAAATACCTAACCCTAGGAGATGAAGCGCCAAAATTCATGTGGGCCCCGTGTGGGCAAGTTAGTACATCAACTTCCCGAGGTCGTAACTTTTGCATACGATATCCGTTTTAGGTGCACGATAGCCCGTTGGAAATATATAACCCAGAATAAAAAAAATTGACTGGCCTAGGGAAGTGACTCTAGCAGTCTCCTAGGCCCCAAATCCCCAACTCAAAATGACCCCAGAATTTTGGAACCCGAAAACTATCGAAACATTTCCAAGGTGGAAAACTATTTTTCGAGCCAGTGAAATAGGTGGGTGGCCACCGATATCCACCTAGATCATTGACCCTTGTGTGAGAAGGGCTTCCCAGGATAGATATGTGGCACTTGGATTTGTCTCCCTAACACAAGATTCTATGTTGTTTTGACATCTTTGGAGAGTTATCCTGACCACCTATTCCGAAGCTCTATACCTAAGCTAATGTTGGTGTGCTACCAGATAAAAAATATCGAATCATTTTTATTATCTCTTAGTTTTAATGGTTGTTGTTTTACTCAAAAGGATGTGAAAGTGAAATTGGTGATGTTTTACCTTGACTCAAAATATCATGCAATAAGATATGAGATGCAATTTCCATTCGATGAATCCTAATTACATGAAAGAGAGAAGGTATTTTCATTCAAAATTCAAAAATCAAAATACAATTCTTTTCAAGAAGGATCCCAATATTTTCACAAAACCATCAATGGACTTAATGATTCTAATTCAACCTAAAAATCTAAATGCATAAACTTTTTCCTCTTGGTCTTAAAATGAAAATGAAAATAATTCCACTTAATTTCTTTCTATTTTCAATGAATATGAAAGTTTGTAATGAAAGAAACAAAAGATTCTTCACAGGAAATAATGCATTGATGAATCAAGACTCAATAGAAAGATACAATAACTTCCACAGTGAAAGTTCCAAAACTACAAATATATTCCAAATGCAAAGAAAAAGATAGAAGATCTTAATTTTTTTCTTTAAACATAAATCCTCAACACAAAAGATAGAGAAAACCATTCAATAAAACAATTTGACAAAAGAAATTAAGAGACACTCAAAGACCAGGCTGAGAGATTATACCTCTTTCATATGTAGGAATTCTTTTTTTACCAAAGACAAAGCCAAGCAGTTATGAATAAATTGAAACAATGATTAAAATCAGACTGTAAAACTACTAAGAAGATTGTAAATAAAACCTAAAATTCATAGCAAAGGTCAAATCTGAGACCTGGGGTAATAAAAATTCAATTAAAATATGATTTTCCAAAAAGTGTCACAGGCTTCATGTATGCATAGTATGACAGTGTCACACTGGTTATCAAAGGCAAGGTGTGACAATCAAGAGAATCTTGGAAAAATAAAAAAACTAAATAAGATTTCCAATGAATTCTAGAGTTGACTAAATACACAGTTTCGGGTGAAGACTCGGATATCTAAAGGAATGAAAAGTAGCAAGGATAATAAAACAAATCTGAAGGAAATCTCCCCAGTGGATTCACCAATTTTGTTTACAGATAAATTTTCTTATGCTAACACAAACCAATCTCCCTAGTTTGGGAACCCAAATATAGAACAAAACAACAAAGAACATGTTTCTTTCCATAGATTTATGCATTCAAAATATTAACAAGTGAGTATTAGACTCTTACCTTTTGACTGAAGGTCATCCTCGCAAGTTGTAGCACTCCCAATTTGATCCAAAATATTCGAGATGAAAAATTGTATATGGACACAAGCTAACCAGCGAAAGCAACAATAGTATCTCGACAAATCTATACAAATGACCAAGGAGAAATGTAATAAAGACAATTGCAATCTTTATAGGAAAGAGAATATGTAATTGTATTAATAACAGTGGAAATAGTTACAAACGATTCCTTGGTGTTGAGAAGATACTTCCAACAGTTTCATTGCTCCAATACCCACAATGCATCCATGAAATCCATCACCATCAACTAACTGCTTTAGCTAAGATTGAATTCATCCAAGCCAAATAATTACTAACAATCCTCTAATAACAAACCAGAAGTAAGGCTATCACTCATTATCTCACAAACTCTTCACTATTTTCTATTAGCCTTTCCTCATGAGGGAAGCCTCCTTTTATAGATTGAAGAGGACAAGGGTGAGGATATTAGGATGAGAGGTTAGGATCCCTTTAGATTAGGAGTATGGGTGAGATCCAAACCAATCGGGGAACACCTCATTTGAAGCTTCTCTTCTAGAATCTTCTTGAAATCCATCGTTTTCTCCCTTTTTAAGCAGTGTCGCACCTTGCAGTGAATCAACATGAGACATTGTCGCACCATACAGTGGTGCAACACATGACACTTGAGGTTGTCACACCCTACAGTGATGCAATATTAAATAGTCTCTTAAATTAAGGCTTTAAATTCCCTAACAATATGTGTAACCCTTTTTCATGTGTGCCTTCTCTCAAAGTAAGTTTCTTCTTCAACAATCATAGCTTGTATACTCTGGATGATAGAGGATAAGTGAGAATTATTAGTTGCGATAAAATATTGTGTAACTAAGTGTATCCCCAACAATAATATGACCCAGAAGATGAAATTGTTACCACATGTACCCTGCCATGTCTTCTCAACCTCCTCCAATTTTAGTTATCAGAATGATTGTATAAAAAATGTTATAGTGAAAATGGTAAGATGACCATTAAATAACATACCTTAGAATGCATCATCACAAGACTTCATCCTCCCTTGGATTTTCGCCCTTCTTTACTTCATCTTCCCTCTGAAATTTTCCTCAGATCTCCTTAGTTACCTCAAATAAGAATAACTTACGCATATAGAATATATTCAATAGAATGTGTGTGTGAATGTACTTATGAGTGACTTCTTGAGGTGTATATATACTTTTTCTAAGTAACTCTTTTCCTTAACTTTAGAGCTTCTTGAACTTTATTGATACAACCACTTTACCCTTTTATTAATGACTTGCAACCAATTATGGGTTTCTTAACCCATATTGCAACCAACTAGGGGCTTCGTAACCTATCTTTAGGGCTTCCAACTTCATGACCCCATGACTTTTCAACTGTGAGGAACTACGTGATGTTCCACCTACCGTTGGAAACGACATGACGAGGACTATCCATCTATGAGTGTGTTATGTACATTTACATTGTCCTTCATGTCCTTTTTCCTCAAACAACTTCAGGCTTCATGAGCACACCTATGGGTTTCTTGTAGACTTCTTCAAAGTCTCATCACGTGAGAGCCATGCTTAGATCTATGCCATAAGGGGACCACTTTTGATACTTCTCCAAATACACCCATATATTGGTGAAATGATATGTTCAATATATTGCAAACATTTAATATGTCAATCTGGTTTCGTAACCAATAGAGTTGATGTATTGTATGTACTGATAATAGATGATTGTCTATGTTTGTTGAGTATATTCTATGTAAGAAAACACTTCTGAAACCAAATACTCTATTTTCACACCTTTCAAATAACAGTCCCCACACAATTCAAATTCAGAAAGAAAAACTGATCAACAAACATATAATCTACAATTCTTGCTCAGGTGATGGATCTGTTCATTGTTGGCTCATGAAAGACAAATATGAACTATGATTCTATCTTCTAGGAAAACCACACTAACAACAATTAACACTCTGGAAACTTAATCAAGCTTAAAAGAATTATTAGACAGGGTAAAACACTCCATTATAAGTGCATGTATACTAAGATATGGAGGTCTTAATTGTACTTATGCATGCAATGTGTAATCTAATCAATTTTGGAAAATAAAGCTAAGTATGGTGGAATGTTCCATTACAGGCTCATGTATGGTGAAATATGGAGATCCAAATTGTCCTTAGATTTGTAGAACGAAAACAAAAACTACAACATTTGTCTAGACAAAACACTAAAGCACTTAGATTGATTATTTTTTCTCGCATACTCACACAAACACGTCAAATCATTACTCAAAAATTTGTTCATATTGGCAAAGACCTCATCATGCTCTCCCTGTAGTCTGTAGTTATTCTCCTTCAGTTGTGCATTTTATTTCTTGATATTCCTATCCAAAACCTTATACTCCTCTATTTCTTGCTTCAATTCTTCATTATGTTTTGTAAGCATTTTAAATTTTAATTCCAACTCATGTTTGGTTAGAGAGTTGACTGGTTCATGTTCTACTTACTCATTTATCTCTTCCCTGGCTTCAACTTCTCTCCTTAAGTCCTTTAGTGTTTCTATCACTAATTCCTCTACTTCACTAATAGTTGCCACATACATCTCTTCTTTCTATGGTGAAGTTGGAATGTCCACTGGATCTTCTGCAAAAGAATGGACATGAAGAACTGGTCCATGCTTAACCATACTTAGAGTGGTTCTTCATCCTGGACCTAGGACTTCCTCGGGCGTGCTAAAAAGAACAATATTTTCCTCTTTAAACAATCTCCTATTCTTCATTTTAGGCTTAGAACTGGGTACTGGAATTTGCTTGTCTTGTGCCTTCTTTATTTTTCCTCTAAAGGGATTAGGTGGGGAGACTGGAATTTGTTATGTTTTTTCACTCCTTGTGTTTCTACCAGGGGGCTTAGATGTAGGGGATGCAACTTGTTCCTCTATTGTACTCCTGGTATTCCTATTAGAGGAGTGTGTTATAGTACTCCCTTTATTGACTCTGAATTTCCTGTTGCTTTTGACTCTTAATTCAGGAGTCTTTTTTGCTTCTCCACCTTTTTCTTTAGGCACTTTAACAATTACTTCTGGAGTATTCTCTGTAATTTCCCCAACCTCTTCCTGAGGTATTTCAAGAACTCCTTCTGGAATACTTTCTGTAATTTCCCCATCATGCTCGTGAGGTACTTCAACAATTACCTCAGGGACAGTGTCTGCAACCTTCCCAGCATCACTCCCAGACCTATGTTTCTTCCTCTTTCTCACACTGATTTGTGTTTTACTTTTTGTGGACAAGTCCAGTCTAGTTTTCTTGATGTTGGATGATTGTTCCACCATAGGTGTAGGTTGTTCTTCTAAAACTATTGTCTTCCCTTTGTCCAATTTACTTACAGATTGTAGTGAACTAGGGCCAACAGGATCGATTTTATTACTAGATTTATGTCCTTTGTTTCTATTATCTCCCTTCTTCATGTATGACCCTTTATTATGTTCCCTTCTTACACTCCCTTCTATAGACTTGGAGATCTCTTGAGAAACGTTTTCTATGAGGAATTTCTTCCAACTACTATCTCATTTTCTCAAATCATGGACAACCAAGAGTTTCATCATCCAATGGTCGTAAAGACTGGTTTCGGGTTTCTTGGATGTAGACTTAACCCCCCATCACCATCTTGTTCAGACTCATCTAGAGGAAATGAAGAAAGTCTATGTGTGGGCCTCCTTCAAAATGTTATAAAAGCCTTAAATGATAAAGAAAGGTTACTGCATACATCCCTTCGTAAGTTAAAAATTTATGTAAGCAGACAAGAATTGTACAATATTCCTCTTTGATCCAGCCTCTGTAGATACCTTTCATCCAATATGGGTCCAGGTTCTTGGGTTTCAAGGATTTTTTATAGATGCTCCTTTCCAAGATGATTCCTTTGAAATATTTCTCCCTAGTAGAAGGTAACCCAGTCGCCTTTGCTATGGTAGATTCAGTAATTGTTTGTTTTAGGTCCCCCAACTGGATGCTCTCTCCATCATAACTCTAGACGAAGGAGCGAGATACCCCCTCATGATGTCCTATAATTGTTTCTAAGAAGGGAACCCAACTAACCTTTTCAAATATTTATTTGCAAGCTTAATACTCCTTTGTTTCTCTATACATAAGAAACACTGGTTCGTGCATGTCAACCCCCATGTCAGCTTAAAGACGGGTTTTAAAACATGTATGGGTAACGGAATTTAGGCGAGGATTTGGTACTGGATGTAAAATTATGAGAACAAGGAGATGGAGGCTGAGTAACGAGATAGTAGGAGAGAATAAAGTGGTGTATAACAGAAAAATGGATAATTAACGCTCATTTGGATGGCGAAGCCATCCAAAAGAGAGTATATAATGAAAACGAGAGGAGAATATTCAATTCTCTAAAATGATAGTGAGGTAAGGAAGAATTCATAAATCATTCCTAAGGATCGTGTTCACGGATAAGGTAACGATCATACCCACAAGTAGCATCACATACCATTCTTACTAGTTTCCATAATGATTATGAAGAGTGTGGGTGATGTGACCAAAATTCACCATTGGGTAGTGTTAGGGTCCTATAATTTTATAGGATAATCATTATGCTGATTGATATCCATTTTTTAGTGATTTTGGGATTGAAAATAGTATTCCATGTTGTAAATTATTTCCAAAAAGGCTCCTGGCTTCCCTGGTTTTCCTCGGAAGACTTTTCCCCTCCATCCATTTTTCCCAATCCTTCATTCACCTCTGTGCCACTCACACCCCTACCCATTTATCTCATTGGCCACATCTCACCCACAACTCATCCTTGCATAAACAAAGTTAGATAACCTTACGATAATAAAACATTAATTAGTTTAATAATTATTTAAATTAATAATGTAAGAATTAATTAGTAGGTTAATAGGTTAGTAATTAGATTAGTTTAATAGGGTAATTAATAATAATAAATAATTATTTTTAATAAATAAACAATTAATTTTGAATAAATAATTAAAAATTATTAAAATATTATAAAAGTCAAAACATTGAAGATAATTATTATTAAAAACAAAACATTATTAAAACAAATAAAAATAAAAAAACAAAAAAAATAAAAATAAAAACAAATGTAAAACAAAAATAAAATACAAATAAAAACAAAATTAAATAATTAAAAGATTAAAAAATTATAAATAAAACAAAAACGAAACATTACAAATAATAAATAAAACATGTAATAACAAAAATTAAATAAAAAATAAAAACTATATAATAAAACAAATAACTTTTTAACTTTACGTACTCACACATCCCAACAACAATAAAAATCAATGGGCATATAATCATTTCAGACCCCCCTGCCATATGAACTTTAACGATGGAGGGGGGGGGTCCGAAAAGTGGTTTTACTCTCGCCACTTTTCACTCTCCTATCATTTTGGACCCCCCCCGCCCCCCCTCGTATACCACTTACCACCCCACCCCCTCTCCAGAATACCACTTCCCCCCCTCCGAAAACCACTTTCCCCCAAATCAAAAAACATTTTTTGCCCATTTCGACCAGTCTTTTTCCGAGGAGATTTCCAGGAAAACAAGGAGGCATTTTGAGAAACTGAAAGAGTTTTTTCTCATCGCAGGACAAATAACAATAACCTCTCCCATATTTCTCATATCTATTACATATTAGGAGAATCAAGAGCGTCTTTGATCCCTATATTTCGGGACTCAAGATTTTTTTGTTGAGGACATCTTTGTCAAACCCAGATATCATACAGTTAGAGATGAATTTCAAAAACCCGACAGAGGTGTTTTCTCAGAACAAGTTGATTTACAAAAACCTCCCCCATATTTTACACATCTATATCAAAGTGGGATAATCGAAGACTTCCTTGGACCCTATTTTTCAGAATTTCAGGAGGCGAATATTCAAAAGAGACAGATGGAAAAGATGAAGGGACAGTAAACATAGTTCATGCAGGTAGTTTCAACCTCATTCCAAGTGTCAGATGAGTCAAAACACCTAGCAACAAAGTATCAACAAGCAATCAATCAAATCCAATATATCCAGGCAGTTCCACATCAGTCAAAAGACAAGTGGCAAAACATCAGTTAAACAATCAATTTCCAAATTCAAAGGAAACTTTTTGAGGCATTAAATCATTAATTCCATATATTCAGGAAGAGGATTCCACTCCATCTTTAGCATTTGAGGCATATTGAAACTATTTTTCTGAACATTCGATTTTATTTAGAATTGTTCATTTGTGGTGTTTCCTATGAACTCGGGGCAATTTTAAATTGTAATTTTATTTAAACTATTGATTTCAATGATAAGAGGGTTTGAACCTGTTGAAGAAATAGTGCTCATTATTGTAATCAACCCACAGAGCCACACTTCATCAATCCAATAATACAATTGCAACAATTACAAGATCCATGTGTCAATCTTGGTGGTGAAGTGCTTCTATCATTGTAATTTGTTTCCATTGTGTTTCTTAAGTTATTCATATTCTAAATTATGTTAAGAAGTTTAAAGAACTGAATTTTTTGAGATATACACTCTGATTCTGGCTTAGACATAATTATCAATGTTTTATGTTTAAGGGTTAATCTAGGATTCTTTATTGCCCTGTTATAACCTGGTCCTCTCATATTTTTCCTCCAAATCCAAAATCAACATCAAAGAATCCAACAAGAATGCCTACCTTTCCCTGTAGGGATGTCTTTAGAACCAGACCTTGACTAAACTTCGGCTTGTGATTCCATCGCCCAATGGATTTTCTTCCTGTTTCGACCAACTCCAATAAAAAAACCCAACCCTGAACTAGATATCTAGCCTAATATCTTCCTTAAAACAAAGTTAAAAATTATAGAGAGAGCCCTCTCTGGGTCTAGGAGGGATAGATCATGGAATCCAAAGAGGTTTTTGGTTACCTCTATCAATTTCTTCCTTAGCCTGAGAAATTATGGAGTGCTAACATTTTTGGAGACCATACTGGGGACATTCCTCATAAATGTGCATCAAAGTTTATATTTGACTTCTGATGGTGAACAAAATCCAAACACAGGAAGGTTGTACCATTCACCCGGTGACTCCACACATCAGATAAGTAGTTTGAAGATGACTCCACTAGGATAATGAAGAACTCATATGTTGCTACAATTGTTTCAAGGTATGAGCGTTTGGAATTTTCACAGATTTATGGTTTTCCAAATCCTTTACCCAAGGATGGATATTGTTTGAGAAATGGTCCAAAATTTAATGGTAAGGATTTGACTTTGACTTTGAAGCATATATCATTTTTTTGTGATTTCATTAAGATTCTTAGAGTCAAACATGGAGATGTTTTCCTTAGATTGTTTTATGATTCATTCCAAGGGAAATGTAGAAGTTGGGCTGATGGTTTACCCGCCAAATCCATAAGATCTTTTTCAGGTTTTTGGATTATTTTAGGGAAACATGGATGCAAAAGACATAATTTGCAGTAGCCCTTGTTTCTATTCAAGGTTTTAAAGAATGGAATGATATGTACACTAATGAGGAAATTGATGAAAAGTTTTCTTAATGTTTGTCTTCTTATTTAAAATCATGTAAAAGAAGTTCAGATGATAAGATCCAGTTTTTGGATGAATTTGCCAAGGACATTGAAAAAGAAATTGAGGTTTTAAAAGATCAGGAAATACCCCTAACTTTTTCATTTCAGGGTTTTTCTTTTGAAGTTTCTTTTCATCAAAGCCAGAAAGACACATTCTTGTATTTTCCCTTTGATATTGAGAATGAGGAATGTTATGATGTGGGTCAAGAGTTGAACAACTCACATCTGGAATAGTATGTGCAAGAAGAAAACACCTATGAATAGAGTAAACATGACAATCAAGTTACATAACATATTCAAAATTATCAAGCAAGGCATGGCATCTATGATTTTAAAGATCCTATAGCCATGTACATGGAAGATTGTTTCTGTTTAAACACTCAACTATGGTTTCACTGTGAAAACCAAATACATTATGAGTTTCTTTCACCATCACACTACCTTATTTTGATTGTGATAAAGCATAGCCAAGGAGTAAAATCATTGAATTGGTTACTTGATTGGATATATTGGATCTTTCATATTACTTGATCCTACAACATGATTTCCGGCAGTGTAGGGTAGGTAGGTGTGCAAATAATCTTGTTGGGCAAGCACCTTTTTCATTACATTTCAGTTTTGCTTTATGAGTTTCATTTTTAGTTTGGAGCAATTATAGTTTTGATTTTCAGTTTGAAAGTGGGTTTAGTTTAGTTGGAGAAGTTCATAGGTTGCATCTCACAGGTTTGAAATAGGTACAAAAACAGGACACAAAACAATTTGCAGTCTTCAATTTTGGAAGCATCCCAATGGATAAAGCATTGATCTACATATTCAGAGATCTATGATTATTGACACCTCTTCAGAGCTGTCATCCCCAAGTGGAGCCTATGTTAAGGTCCTATAACTTTATAGGATAATCATTATGTTGATTGATATCCATTTTTCTGTGATTTTGGGATTGAAAATAATATTCCATGTTGTAAATTATTTCCAAAAAGGCTCTTGGCTTGCTTGGTTTTCCTCGGAAGACTTTTCCCCTCCATCCATTTTTCCCAACCCTTCATTCACCTCTACGCCACTCACTCCCCTGTCCATTTATCTCATTGGCCACATCTCACCACCACTCATCCTTGCATAAACAAAGTTAGATAACTTTAGGATAATAAAATATTAATTAGTTTAATATAAGTATTTAAATTAATAATGTAAGAATTAATTAGTAGGTTAGTAGGTTAGTAATTAGATTAGTTTAATAGGGTAATTAATAATAAATGATTAATTAGTTTAAATTAATAGTGTTAATAATTAGTATATTTAGATTAATAATTAGGTTAGTGTAATAATAATAATGTTAATAATAAATTTAAAAAAATAATAATAAATAATTGTTTTTAATAAATAAACAATTATTTTTTAATAAATAATTAATAATTATTAAAATATTATAAAAGTCAAAACATTAAAAATTATTATTATTAAAAACAAAACATTATTAAAACAAATAAAAGTCAAATAAAAACAAAAAACAAATAAAAATAAAACAATAAAATAAAAACAAATGTAAAACAAAAATAAAATACAAATAAAAACAAAAGTAAATAATTAAAAGATTACAACATTATAAATAAAACAAAAACAAAACATTACAAATAATAAATAAAACATGTAATAACAAAAATTAAATAAAAACTAAAAACTATATAATAAAACAAATAACTTTTTAACTTTACGTACTCACACATCCAAACAACAATAAAAATCAACAGGTATATAATTATTTCGGACCCCCCAACCATCCGAACTTTAACAAGGGAAGGTACGAAAAGTGGTTTTACTCCTGCCACTTGCCACTCTCCTGTCATTTCATAACCCACCCCACCCCCTCATGTACCACTTACTACCCTACCCTCCCTCCAGAATACCACTTTCCCCCCTCCGAAAATCACTTTTCCCCAAATCAAAAACCGTTTTTTTCCCATTTCAACCAGTCTTTTTCTGAGGAGATTTCCGAGAAAAACAAGAGGTATTTTGAGAAACTGAAAGTGTTTTTTTCTCATCACGAGGCAAATAACAATAGCCTCTCCCATATTTCTCATATCTATTACATATTGGGATAATAGAGAGCATATTTGAGCCCTATATTTTGGGATTCAATATTTTCTTGTTGGAGACATCTTTTTCAAACCCAGATCTTAGACATTTGAAGATGAATTTAAAAAAACCATGAGATCATTTACTCATAACAAGCTGATATACAAAAACCTCCCCCATATTTTATACATCTATCTCAAAGTGCGAGAATCAAAGACTTCCTTGGACCCTATTTTTCATAATTTCGGGAGGTGAATATTCAAAAGATACAGATGGAAAAGATGAAGGGACAGTAAATAGAATTCATGGAGGTAGTTTAAACCTCATTCCATATGTCAGATGACTCAAAACACCTAGAAACATAGGATCAAAAAGCGATCAATCAAATCCAATATATTCAAATAGTTCTACAGTAGTCAAAAGACAAGTGGTAGAACATCAGTCAAACAATCAGATTCCAGATTCAAAGGAAATGTTTTGAGGCATTAAATCATCAATTCCAGATCTTCAGGAAGAGGATTCCACTCCAACTTCAACATTCGAGGCATATTGCAACTATTTTTATGAAGATTCGATTTTATTTATAATTTTTCATTTATGGTGTTTCCTATGAACTCAGAGCAATTTTAAATTGTAATTTTATTTAAACTATTGATTTCAATGATGAGAGGGTTGGAACCTATTGAATAAATAGTGCTCATTATTTTAATCATCTCATAGATCCACAGTTCATCAATCCAATAATACAATTGCATCAGTTATAGGATTCATGTGTCAATCTTGGTGGTGAAGTGCTTCTATCATTGTAATTTGTTTCCATTGTGTTTCTTAAGTTATTCATATTCTAAATTATGCTAAGAAGTTTAAAGAACAGAATTTGTTGAGATATACACTCTAATTCTGGCTTAGACATAACTCTCAATGTTTTATGTTTAAGGGTTAGTTCTAGGATTATTTATTGCCCTGTTATAACCTGGTACTCTCATATTTTTCCTCCAAATCCAAAATCAACATCAAAGAATCCAACAAGAATTCCTACCTTGCCCTGTAGTGTTGTCTATAGAATCGACCCTTGACTGAACTTCAACTTGTGATTCCATCGCCCAATGGATTTTCTTCCTGTTTCGACCAACTCCAATAAAAAAACCCAACCCTGAACTAGATATCTATCCTAATATATTCTTTAAAACAAAGCTAAATATTATAGAGAGAGCTCTCTCTGGGTCTAGGAGGGCTAGATCCTAGACTCCAAAGAGATTTGTGGTTACCTATGTCAATTTCTTCCTCAACCTAAGAAATTACGGAGTGCCAACAGGTATCATTCGACATCATAAGTTTGAACAACATGAATTCATAGAAGGTGGTATAATCATATTTTGGTCATCATACAGACACGAATTTTTGACAAGACATGCTAAACTAGATGATCACCTTATGAAGAGATTCGTGTACATTATCATTGATTTTGAAACAAGGGGAATCGTGAATAAATTTAGAAAATAATGATATGGAGGTTTAGTAACTCAAAATAACAAGGGAATATGAGGGTAACCATATGTAAAATGAAAAATTCATGTGATTCTTAATAAAAAGGAATAAACATTGAGTCCATACCTCTATTACCTGGAATGCATTTGATCCATTAAATCAATATCAAATGTAGAGAAATGTTACCTGAATCCCCTCATCAATATCAGAGCACAAACTTAGTATCAGATCAACACAAAATATTGTTTTAGTACCATACCAGTATAGAGGATTTTTTAGTACTGGACCAACACAGAGAATCAGCTTAGTACCAGACTAACACAAAGAAATTTTGCAGTATCAAACCAACAGAGAAAGACTTTTCTAGTACCGGATGAACTTTGGAAATGCACCTGGAATCTTGTAGGTTTTTTCTTTGTGTCTAAACATGTTCTAAGGGTCAATATGAAGTAGAGGTTGGTACTCACTAATGTTGTATGTGGATTTGTTCCTCTGAATGACCATGTTGAAAATTTATAACCAACACACTAGTATAGGGGTGTTGAAGGTGCAGTGGAAGTATCATAAAATAAGGAAAAATATCCAATGATTGGGATCCAAGATCTGTAACAAGAAGGAAACTATAGATATACATCCTCCTATAGAGTTTCATAAACCTCCTCTTTTTGGAACCAGACAAACCACTTCTTTTGTTGCCACTTCCATTTTATTTGAAACAAGAACCTAACTACTACTTTCCTGTGGATTTTTCTCAAGCCCAGGTCAGTTAATTCTCACCGGTGTTTTCAATTTTTAGGAGTATGAAAAACTTAAAGAAAACTCCTTATACTTTCCTATGGATTTTTCTCAGCCCCAAATTAGTTAATGCTCGCCGATGTTTTCAATTTTTAGGAGTCTGAAAAACTTAATGAAAACTCCTTATACTATCCAATGGATTTTTCTCGAGCCCATATCAATTAATGCTCGCCAATGTTTTCAATTTTTAGGAGTCTAAAAAGCTTAAAGAAAACTCCTTTAGGCTCCTTTCCCATGACTAATCTACTAGGGTTGGGTAAAGGAATAAACTCACCTCTGGCATATGTCCTTCTTATTGCTTATCTACATGAGAACACAATCATCTTATGTCTTTGTTAGTAACACAAAAAATCACTATATAACACACACCTATGTACATATATGTACAAAGTTAAATAAAATCACATAAAAAAAACTTACAGTGGTGGTTCAGCAGTAGGAGAACCCCTCTTTCTTACCAATTGCATTTCAGAATTCTGAAGAACTTGTTTGATAAAATCCTCTTTAGATAGAGGCTTGTGATAGACTTTCAATATGGTGGAATTCTCCATTACAGGATCATGTATGGTGAGAGATGGAGATCCAACCTGTCCTTAGATTTGCAAAACGAAAACAAACACTACAACATTTGTCTAGATAAAACACTAAAGTAGTTATATTGAATAATTCTTCTCGCATACTCACACAAACACGTCAAATCATTACTTAAAAATCATGACACTCAGAGATCTCACATTACACACACGACTCTCTCTTACTCAAAGTTATCACACATCCATGTGACTTGCTACCAATGCATCACTGAAACATAACAAGGAAGGAATTAAATGTTGTAATCAAACATGAAATTACTCTGTTCACACACACAAAAAGTCATAATCATATTCACAATTAATTAAAAAGAGACTTACCTTGGTTGGGTCAGTGGGAACTTTTCGTACCAACAAGGTATCTCTTAAGAGAAACTTATAGTAGAGAAGATGTAAATACACACATATAATCCATAAACAAATATTATATCATTACTTCAGAAAAATGGAGGTACAATGCACAGTTGTTCCATAACCAAACTTACAGCATAACTGTGTTTCTCTCTATCTCTGTATATCCTATCATCTACAAGGCTCTCTCTTTAAAGAGAAGCAGTCATTACAATCCAAGTCTTAAGATAACATCAAATATTTGTATAATTATTACGATTGGATGATACATCGAATTTTAAGGAAACGATTTCATCCTCATGACACAAAGTGCATGAGTGATGAAATGTATTGTGACCTTCAATGAATAGAGAATGTTCGAACCAAAAAATTCCTTAGACACATCGAGAAAAATCTCATTCCAGCAGCCAATACTGGAAATTCAGAACAGGTATCAGACGCACACAGTCATACTCGTCAGTACCGGAAAAGCGTAACAATCGATACCGGACGCACACAACCATACAATTTGGTACCAGACGAGCGTAATAATCGGTATTGAACGATCTCAACAACGGGTACCAGACGATATCAACAATGGGTACTGGATGATCTCAGTAACAAGTACTAGACAATCTCAACAATAGGAATTGTTGTCATGAAGTCTGCTTGAACCATCCAAAGTAATTAGAAAGTTCTTGAACATCAAATATTCAATCCTAATTATTAATAAATCACCATAAATTATGATTAAACATCAGTTACCTCATAGGCATGCAATAATTGTTTAAAGGACATGTCTGATGAGGAAAATAGGTAGAAAGTGCATCGGTATTAGGAAAACTTGGTTAGGATATGGGCAAGATATGGCCATTGGAGGTGACAAAAAGGAGTCTCAACACCATCATATATGTTGACATCAATGACAATCAATTGTCCAACATTATCAATGAAAACTAATTGTCCAACATTAAAAACAAGAACAGATTCTTGGATTTGGACTATTAAGGAAGAGTGAAGCCTTACTAACTTCAAGTGTCTTATGCATGTGATTTGAAATGTGAATTTTTAATAGTGGATAATTGTTTCAACATGTAGGAAATATTGATAAGGAAACAAAAAAAAAATGTGAATGGTATAGCTCAGCATGGAAGAGACCTCACATTTATGATATGAGGAATCTGATGGAAAGAAGTCTAGAGAAAACCCTCTATATTTGGTATTCACGGTCAGGAGCATAAAATTAGAAAATGAAAGTCTCATGAAGGATGAAGCCGAGCAGGAAGAATTAAATGTGGTGCTACTACAAAGTCTATCTAAGATTCAAAAGAACATACAACAAGGTCCAACTACTAGTAATGCAGGACAACGATAGTGTGAGAGGATACAGAGCCCATCAAATGTTTAGAGGCATGGTCTAGCTCATAGTAATGTGGGAAGGATTTCCTCAAGGAAAAGGCATGGGAGGGATAATAAAGATAGAGATGGTGGAGACTCTTCCATATAGTAATATAGTGGAAATACCAATACAGAAGATTTGTCCTATAGTGAGACCGGATCAAGTATCCCCGGGAAGAGGGAGAATAAGAGAAACCTTCATATTTATTTGATAGAATAATTCGATAAGGAAAATTCACCTGCATTTGATGGGGAAATTAGGAAAGGGGAGGAGGCCAAGTCTTGACTACTAGGATTAAGGAAGTTTTCTTGAGTACATAATTAATCATAAAATACAAAAGAAAAGATATCCATTTTCAATATAAGTGCAGGAGCTTCCATATGGTGGGAATACCTCAAGGATTTTAAAGGATTAAAGGAAAGTATGATGACTTGGAAACAATTCGAAAACAAAATCGGGAAAGCATATTTATCAAAAAATAACTATGATGGTAAGATTAAAGAGTTCCATGAATATAAGTTAGGGAAACTTACCATGGATTCTTATGCCAAGGTGTTCTTCTAGTTGTTGAGGTATGTTCCCTACCTCAAGGATGATAAATCAAGGATATGGTGATTCCTTAGTGGATTACCATAGTATTATCAAGATAGGATTGATTTCAATGAGCCTAAGATACTAGAGGACACAATTAGAAAGGCCAAATGTTGTTATGATCAATCCAACCATAGGAAGGAGGAAATGAAGGATTGGAAAAGGAGGGCTAAGCCTAGATTTTAGAGGAAGGGATTTAAACCATCCCTATACATAAATCCAAAAAGAGGTGCTCTTCCTAGTAATCCAAATATAAGTATGCACCAAAAAAAAATTCCATCTCAAAGTGGGAACATGCCAACAAAGAAAGTAAGGGAGAAAGTAGAGGAACAAAATAAGGACATGTACAATGTTGGGGTTTTGGAGAAGCACATATGTTGAGGGATTTCCAAAGTGTTTACAAATTTCAATAGGATACTATTATTAATGATGTGGACCAAAAAGTGCCATGAATTTATGCGGCTATCAAGAATCGATAGGAAGACCACCGAGATTCAATGGTAGAACTGGAAGGTATAATTTCCAAACAACCCATTTCCATTATGAATGACCCTGGTTCTAACCTTAGTTATGTTCTGTCCCAATTTTTTGAATCATATTCCTTACAGAGAATGAAGCATGCAAAATCATGGTTAGCTCAGCTAGCCACATGAACGAAGTGGAAGGTGACATAAAAAAATGGATTGCATACACAAACAACCTTAAATATCCTGCCTTTGGGGTCATAAAGAATAAAGGTGGTTCCTTGATTCCTGTATCAACTACCAACAATTAAACAAGATGAGCATTAATAACAAGCACCCACTACCTAGGATTGGCGATCATTTTTACCGGCTCAGAGGAGCTACATTATTTTCTAAAATAGACTTGAAATTTGGATTTCACTAAGTTATAATTAAGGATGAATACATCCAAAAGACAAATTTTAGAATTAGGTATGGACACTATGAATTTGTAGTGGTTCCTTTTGGGCTTACCAATGCACCAACTTCCTTTATGTGTTTGATGAACAACATTCTCAACAAGTATTTGGAAATGTTTGTCCTTATGTTCATTCATTATATCCTGGTATATTTCAATACTAAGGAAGATAATTAAGAGCATATTAGGATGATTCTACATGTGCTAATATACCACCAACTATACGCTAAATATAGAAAGTGTGACTTCTTTTAGAGGGAGATTCAATATTTGGGTCACATAATTTCAGAACATGGATTGGTTGTTGATCCATAAAATATTACGACGATAATGACTTTTCCAACCCATAGAAATGTATTGGATGTAACATTTTTTATGGGATTAGCTAGATATTATAGGATTTTCATTAAGGTATTTTCCAAGATCGATCATCCCATCACCTCATAACAGAGGAAAGGGGTGAAGTTCATGTGTTATGTACCAAATTCTTAAAATATCATAACAAAACATAAGTACACACCATGTACAAAATGTGAGCATGGAGCATAACTCCAAGATAGATAAGTTACACAATACTGCCTTAAATAATATGATAACCTCATCCACAAAATCAAATACATTTATAGATCACCATTCATATGTCTCCAATAATGAATACATGATCTCTATATGTACCTATTCACACCTAAACATGAGGCCCCTTTGTTAATAGGACGACCCTATTACATATATATTTATACATTACATGTACATTTATCCCCATATATCCTCCCCCCTTGGGGTCATATCATCTACATTTAACCCTATATATTCCCTCTTTGGGTCATAATATAGTACCCTCCTTCAAAAATCTTTGTCCTAAAAGATTTTGAGTTAAAGGCTTCACATGCGATGAAAGCAAGTAATATGATTTTCTTATGTTCCTTTTTTCTTCTTTTGTTTGATGATTATCCATCCATCCAAAATCCATTATTTTCAGTCGTAATCCTTGGTGGCTAGTTGTTACATAATTGTCTTTCCCTTTATTACATGTATTGTTGTTGAATCTTATCCAATTTGTAGTGGTTATTGGTCTTCGATAATAGCTTGTTGAAGAGTGATTTTGTGATTCCTTGTTCCATGAATATCGACAAGTATTCCATCTTCTTCCTTGATAATGTTGATATTGAGCTCTGTGTCTTCCTTGAATATTTCCTGGTAATGAGGGTGTCGATATGGTTTTACATTTGATTCTTTTTCTTCACTTTGCACACCCATTTCATCTATCTTCTTTTCAAATATAATGGAATCCTCAGTTATCTTCTCTTGTTCTTTTATTACTCTAGCCTTGGAGATAATACCATCATATTTGGCATGTACATCCTCTATATGGAGTTCAACTTCTTCAAGTATATTTTATTGGAATTCTTGAATCTTGTCTTCTTTCTCCTTTTGAGGCTTCAATGTGACCCCATCTATCAAATTTTGATTTCCTTCTTCAATTATAGATTTCATTTATGATTTTACGTCATCAGAATTTAGGGATTCCTCAACCTTCGTGTAAATTTCCCCTTCAAGTATTTTCATAGATTCTTAATCCAAGATCCTTCTTTCATCTTGATTTTGACAATTCTTCTTTTATTGTTTCAACCTCTTAACCCCATCTAGTAGTTTTTTATTATTATTTTGTAATCTACATATCTCTTCATCTTTCTTTTTTAAATCTTCCCTTGAATCCTCATTTTCCCACTTTTCTTTGCTACTCTTTTATTTCTTTAAGTTCTTAACCTCCTTAATGAGTGATTCATTAAGGGATAATGTATTAGATATCTCCTCACCCTTATTCTTAATATCTTCCTTTGCTTCTTTTAATTCATATTGAATTTGATAGATTGCCTCCATTTTTTAGTCCTTGATCCATTTGTTTGAGAACAATTATTCAAATACTTCCCATGTGGCGCTTCACCTAATATATTTATCAAATCTATACCACCACTTACAAGATTCACCATTCAAATAAATACTTTACCCAAAATGATTCTTGATATTTTTCATTATCATCCTCAACCATTCTCCCCAGGATTGATTTCATCGATATTTTCATCTCCTGTAAATTTAGGTATTTCCATTGATTCTTAACTGATATCTAACCATGATCCTCAACTTACAACATCAATAAATCAGGAATAATGATATCAAATAGTTATAATAACTTTTCCAATATAATATTATATCTTTTATCTTTCCACTAAATTTCGAATCACCTCAATTGTACATCTTGATAAAAAGTTATGACGGTTTTAAGTGAACATACCATTGAAAACCATAATTTGGAGTTTTCCCTTCTAGAAGAACTTCCCTCTTATGTAATTCTGAAATTTAAACCCCTATGAGTTTGGAATTTTTACCTATAGTACTTTTAAATTTGTTTTCTCTGCAATGCCATAGGTCTGACCAAAATTGGGTGTTCCAAATGAAAGTTATGTTAACTTTTGGAAACCTTGTTGAATTCTGGCCTATTCTAGAGAGATAAATTTTACATAATGCCACACATCCAATATTGGATAACGGGTTCTAAAACTCAGACCCAAAATACCATGGAATATGCTCTTTTCAATGTATCTATTATCATGTAATTTGGATCCTCTATGAATAATATATGATTGTTTTACTTGGAACACCTATTTAAGACTAGTTATAGGTCTTGCCAAAAACCCTATCTTCCATAGGGTGCATATTTGGAAGTACAATGACCCAGATGAAATGTGTACCACAAGTACCCTAATATGTCTTATAAATAGACTCCATTTTTCAGTTTTTGAAGTGGTTGAAAAAAAAAAAATTATAGCAAAAATGCCAAGATGACTTGATTGAGAAAACAAACATTAGGATCAATGATTTGATACCAATTTTTATGTACCAAATGCTTAAAATATCATAACATAATATAAGTACACACCATGTACGAAATGTGAGAGTGGAACAAAACTCCAAGATAGATGAGTTACACAATAACTCCTTAAAGAATAGGATATCCTCTTCCACAAAACCAAATACAATTATGCATCACCTTTCACATGTCTCCAATAATGAATAAATGATATCTATATATACCTGTTCATACCTACAAATGAGGCCCCTTTGCTATTAGGTCATACCTATTACATATGTATTTACACATTACATGTACATTTATCCCCACATATGCCCCCCCTTGGGGTCACATATTCTACATTTAAACCTATATATTCCCCCTTTGGGTCATAATATCGTATGATTAGTAAAGTATCAGACCAGATTCCAGTAGTTGAAACACCTCTTAACCAATGCCCATGTCTTGAAAAGCACAAACCATGAAAAATATTTTATAGTCTATATTTATTCTTTTAATGAAGGACTTGGTGGATTCCTCATGCAAAAGGGACATGCAATTTTCTATGAATCAAGGAAATTAAATGAGCACGATAAATTTTGTGTTACTCTAACTTGGAGCTTGCATCCATTGTGCACGCCTTAAAATTTGGAGGCATTACTTTATTGCAAGGAGGTTTGTCTTGATGGCATATCAATGTGGATTGGAATACCTATTTGACCAGCCTTAGTTAAATGTCATATAGACCAAGTGGATGGGACTAATCAACGAGTTCAATTTTGAGTGGAAAATGCACTCAACCGAACTATGCATATGATACATTTAGCAATAGAAAGCATGTTTGAATATAATATCAAGTAGAGAAACAAATTTCTCTTACAAAGTGATGAACACTTTAATATAGTGAAACAAATCTTGCAGCAAGAACCAAAAAGGAAAAATTATGAGGGATACCATCTCATAGGACATGGGTTGTTGATGTATAACAATAGGCTATACATACCTAAATCAACAGAGCTGAAAAAACCTCATAATGGATGAATTTCATAAGAGACCTTATGTGGGTCATCCTAGCTATGAAAATATGATAACAACAACTAGAAAATTGTACTATTGGCCAAGAATGAAAAGGGTCATTGCATAATATATTGTTAGGTTCTTGGAGTTCCAACAATTCAAGGTTGAGCACATGAATCTAGCAGGATTGTTGCAGCCATTGAAAATTCCATAATGGAAGTGGAAGATTATTTCCATGGACTTTATCATAGGGTTTCTTAGAACAACTAGAAAACAATACACAATTATGGTGGTGGTGGATAAACTGAGCAAGGAAGCACATTTTATTCTAATAAAGTACACTTATCAAGATATAGATGTTTTTTATTCTTTTATAAAATAAATTTTTAGATTGCATGGCATGCCCAAGACCATTATTTTAGAAAGGGATGCAAAATTCACCTCAAATTTCTAGAAGATCCTATTCATGGGCTTTGGAATGAAATTAGCATTTAGCACAACATACCATCCCCAAATAGATGGTCATATTGACAGGGTAAATAGGTTTTTGGAATATATGCTAAGGATGAATGTTATGCATCAACCAAAGAAATGGGAAGAATATCTAGCCTTGGTATAATTTTCCTACAATAATGGCTACCAAGATTCACTAAAGATGAGCCCACTTAAGGCTCTATATGGAAAAAAGTGCATAGTTCCAATTATTTGGGATAATATGGTAAACAGGTTCACACTTGGATCAAACCTGTTGAAGGAAATGGAGGGGGAAGTGATCAAAACTAAGAAAAATCTAAAGGTGGCCCAAGACAAACAAAAGAGCTATGTTGATAGAAAAAGAACTCATAAGGAGTTTGTGGGAGATCATGTGTATATTAGGATAAATACCAAGAGGATCTCCCTAATAATGGGAAGTTGTTCCAAGATAGCACCCCACTATTTTGGACCGTTTGAAGTCCTAAAAAGAGTGGGATTGGTGCCATACCGACTTGCTCTACCACCTATTATCAAATATCACGATGTGTTCCATGTCTCTTTACTTAATAAGTATATTCATGATTATAATCACGTTATTGATTGGAATATGGTATAGGTGGAACCAGAGGGAGAATTCCATCTAGAGCCTTAATTCATGTTGGATAGGAGAGAGACATTTCTCTAGAACCAAACCTTCATGCAGGTCAAGGTGAAATGGAAGCACTTTGGAGAAGATGAGGCCACATGGGAACTAGAGAATGCCATGAGAATGGTATACCCATTTTTTTCTCTATATAAATATTAGTATATGGTGGTAAGAACACCGAGCATGATGTTTCCTTTTAACGGGGAGGGGAATGTAACACCTCATTTTCCCCCAAGTTTGTAATTATGATTAAGAATTCATGATCGTATTTGATAAACATTGTAATTGTATTTGATTTTTAATGAAATTACCAACCAACTGACTGAAGGGTAAGCCTTCTAGTGTTGAATTTATTCTTATACTGAGAGGGGGGGGTTGAATTAATATACGACTTACTTTATTTAACCATTCATCAATATATCATTAGTTGAGAAATAATAATCCCATATAAACTCAAATCACAATGCACATAGTTTAACATGGAAATAGTTATGGGAGAAAACCACAAAATATTATCTTTATAAATGTCTGTAGGCACCAACCTACTGTTACAAATATTGTAGGCACCAGCCTACTATTACAAATATTGTAGGAACCAACCCATTGGAGACACCAATCTCCTTAATTGAGCACCAACTCAACAAGATGTAGGCACCAACCTAATGGAGACACTGATATCCTCAATTGAGCACTAATTCAATAAGATATTTATGGACATTGATCCATGATATTCATACATGGAATAATTATAACTTCACCTACATGCTTCATTCCACATACAATCATTCAAACCCTAGCAATCATCATGGCATCATTGATAGAATGTAACCTCTGATGGAAACATCCACTAACAACAACATCCACTGAGGGAAACATCCACTCATGGAAAAATACACTCACAACAACATCAAAACCTCACAAAAACATCACAACCTCATAGCAGTGCACATGACAACATCACAACCTCACAACAACATCACAATCTTATATAATACCATTAGAAAAAGAAATACCTTAATATAACCCTTTATAATTCTCTTTCATACACACTCCAACACCTTGAGCATACCTTAGACGTGATCTCTTTGTTGGTTTCTCTAAAAATACAAAATTCTATCATGTATTTCTAGTAATTTTGTCCCCAAAAGACTGGTTGATCCAACCTCAATTTTCTGGTTGGGTTTTCAGACTAAGAAATTCATATCTCCTCATTCCTAGGGTGTTATAGGGACCTCCATATACCATTGGAAATTCCTTGGAATAATATTTCCAACCATGTAACGTTTTATCCCATTTGAGCTAGTTATTTATGGTAAAAATGCCTTCAAACATAGGGTATCCAAATTGACCAAAAATAATACTTTCAACAATCTCCATATTACAATATTTATCTTGGACATTTGTAGGCTTGTAATATTTATATTGGACATATTGTAGGCTCCCCCTATATTTGAAATCAATTAAAACAATATTTCCAACATGAATTACTGACCATGATACCACAAGTGGGAATTGGAGAGGGGAAACCAAGAATTGNTGGACATTTGTAGGCTTGTAATATTTATATTGGACATATTGTAGGCTCCCCCTATATTTGAAATCAATTAAAACAATATTTCCAACATGAATTACTGACCATGATACCACAAGTGGGAATTGGAGAGGGGAAACCAAGAATTGCCATTTTTTCCAAGAAACCCAACCCACATTTGAATAATCTCGAATGAATAAATTTTCCTAAATTACCCTCTTTATAAGAAATACAATTAATGGAATGAGACCCGATAGTTTGGAAATTTATTACTATCTTCAGGAGTGTACACAGAAGCATTACTGGGTCAGTTGAAGGTGTCAGCGAGGAGTACCATGGGTGCCCCTTCAATTTGAGATCTTGAATCCTGAGGATGATTTTGACATAAGTGGGATAAGGAACCCAAGGAGAAGGAATGTTCCAAATAGGGGAATATAAATGTAGAGAAAATGCAGTGCAAGGAGAGAGAGAGAGAGAGAGAGAGAGAGAGAGAGAGAGAGAGAGAGAGAGAGAGATCTTGCATGAGTGCGAAGAAAACACAAATGTGTGAATAGAGCATAGGATAAATGGGAATTTCATGTGAGAAAAACAAGAAGCTTTCCTAGGAAACTCGTGGTTGACATTGGAATAGAGAAGACCCATATCTAGACTAGAGCAGAGAGGGTCACGAGTTGGTGCTTGCTGGAAATAAATTGACATTGGTAAGGAGTGGTACCCACCTATTTATCACACTTAAGTAAGGGATTGTTTGTCATGATACCTAGACATGTTGGGGGAGCAATTTATCATATGAAGGTCAAAATACAAGGTGCACATGTATTATTAATTTTTATTGAAAAAATGAAATTAATTTAGTGTGAGAATCCACCTTGCATCAAGTTTCCTAATCTCAAGGAGAATTTGAGAGTCTCATGGGTGGTTGAGAGATTTTATCAAAATAATATCCTAATTTGATGGATCTTGAGATATATTTTCTCCCTAAAATCCTTGAGAGATATTTTCTCCCTAAAATTCATGGAGATCACAATTTAGTGGATCTGGTGAGTGAACCTCTCCATGGTGGTTAAGCCTCCAACTCCTATGTAATGACTGCATTCCTAGGTAAAAAAAGGGGGGAAGAGAATATTTCATAGCATCATACCTATCGTCTTGTGGCATGAAGGGGATAGAAAAAGAAGAGCTTGGAGAAATTATAGCACAACATTACAAGGTTGTAAGTTTTTCCATGTTTTCCATTATTAATATATAACTTGTCCTATTTCTCTTAATGTCTACATTGTTCATTTCATGAATGTTTATCTTTTTCTTGGTTAAGTCCAACATAGATAAATCTAATTTTGTCTAATGATATATACTAGAAGAAGAGGATTTTTTCATCTCTTGCAGGAGGGATACTTCCATACTCGAAGCTTGAAGATCATGTTCAACAATTGGAGAAGCGAGGACAACCTAGAAGAAATAGGTAAGCCATTTAGCTTTTCCTCTTTCTCTCTCTCTTGTGATTTCATTAATGAACATATAAATTATTTTTAAAGGAAAGTTAGTGTCCATTTTTTTTCCTTCTATCTTGAATTAAGGGAAACTCAATCCAAGGGGGATTTCACCTGTCCTCAAGGGGAATTTACCACAACAGAAAAATGGTGACTCCACTTGGGAAGAACTTTGATGTTTTCCTCAGCTTATATCCCTCTTGAACTTTGTTGCTTTCTTGAAATTTCTACTTATTTTCTTGTTATTTGAAATCTTCCTTCCCCCTCATATTCATTAGGAAGTATACAAAGTCAATATCCCGATCTTTATTGAATCTGGAAAAAAAATTGTGTTTTTTCAACCACTTCTAGGCTTCAACACTCTCCTATAGTGGCCTGCAGAGTGTTGGTATCCTTATCAACTCTCCTTGCTAGTCTTTTTGGGAGTGTTGATGTAACATACCCACGAATGGGGATAAAAATTTTCTCTTTTCTTAAAGGACAAAATCTCCATTCATGGTTTCTAATTTGGAAATTCGGGGAACCAGTTCGACCTCCTGGTCAAGGATATTTGATTCTGAAGCCAAAAAACTCTCTGATACCTTGATAGTCTCATTCTATAATTAAACACAGAACCTTTTGGCTTCTTGGTGCAAGTTTACGGGCACCCACGACCTTCCCTTTCGTTCCCCTGCGAAATCTCAGAGTACTAGGCGTTAGCTCCTTTTCTGGATAAGCCCTCTCTTGATGTGACCTTGGGCGATCACCTTATAGGACCGCGTGATTGTGGACGTGGACAAAGGAAGTTTGAATCAAACTAGTTTTCAGTCTGCAATCCTCCTCGAGCCTCCACGTGCCCTCTTTTCAAATCCACGGTTTGAATTGCGGCCCGCCCTCAACTTTTTAACATCCATGCAGCTCTTATCCCCGCAATGATATGGGACCGTCAATATCCCGATCTTGATGGTACTTCAAAAACTGGCAGTTCAGATCTGCCTCTCAGACCTAGAGATCAGATCTGACCTCTTGCAAAATCAATGGATGAGATCTCCTTCGTGATTTTGGGTTTCGGGAGTTTCAACTCTCAAAACCCTACTCTCTTCTGTACTTCAATCTTCTGATTCGATGATCTACAGACAGCTATCCTCCTAAAAAACGGCCCTGCCTTTACTTCAAGTGGTTGACCTTTCAACTGGATCAACGGTCCTATGGCCCTCTTCTCCATCAACGGTCAAGATCTCCTTCGGGTTTCAGACTTTTAAGATCTCAAATCTCAAACTTCACCCTTTTTCCCAATGGATTTTATTCGAAGGTGATAATCCACTGACGCATGTCCTCTTGATCTGACGATCGAGGATTACTTCGGGTCTTTACCTGGAGTCCACAGATTTTATCCATGTCTCCCTTAGATTAGACAGCTACCAATTACTTTGGATATTTATCTAGAGTTATCAGATTTTTGCCACGTCTCCCATGGATCTGACAGCTATGAATTACTTCAGATCTTTATCTAGAGTTCTCAGATTTTCGCCACATATCCCATGGATATGACGGCTCAGATCCACTTCAGGTGAATCAACGCTTGATATTCAATTCAGATGATCTGACGACTCAGCTTCACTTCGGCTGATCGAACAGTTGAGATTTACTTTGGATTTATGAAAGTTTGGACTTCGAAATTCTCAACTCTCAAACCTTGCCTTCTCCTGAATGGGCAGTATCTGACAGCTCATATTCAGCTTGGTGATCTGACTCTTGAGATTTACTTTGGGTGATATGACATCTCAAATATGCTTTGGCTGATCAGATTATTGGGATTCACTTTGGATTTTCATAACTTCGGACTTCGCGAATCTCAAATCTCAACTGAGAAACCTCGAATGGATTTCCCGAAGCTGTTGATCTGATGACTTAGATTCACTTTGTCAATCCAAAGTTTAAGGTTTAATTCGAGGGATTTGACAGTTCAGATCTACTTTGGATGATCCGAAAGTCGATGTTTACTTCAGGTCTTTACCTGGAATCCACAGATTCATGCCACTTGTCCTTTGGATCTAACGGTCCATATCTCCTCATCTCTTTGGCACTTCATCCCTTCAGCACTTCAGCACTTCAGCCCTTTGTTACTTCAGCGTTTCAACCCTTCGCGCTTCAGGCTTCGAGAGTTTCAACTCTCAATCTAAAACTCTAGAAGTTATTTCTTTAAAGTCTACGATCTATCATCACGTGTCCCTCTGGATCTGATGGTTCATATCTCCTTTGGCTCTCCGGGACTTGGGAACCTCAAATATCAAACTTTAATTTCACCCGAGGATAATGGATCTCCACCACATGTCCCTTTCAATCTGACGGTTGAGATTTACTTATGGGCTCTATCTCTCCAGGCTTCAGGAGTTTCAACTCTAAATCATAAACTCTCAAAGTGATTTATCTGGAGTTATTGATCTGCTGACGCATGTCGCCTGGCAATCAATGATCGGGATTTACTCCGGCTATTTTTCCTCCTCCTTGTACGCAATACTCTGAAGTTGTGGATCCTACGCCACCTATCCTCCTTGATGATGGACGGTCCCAATTTACTTCGGGACTTCGGGACATTGACAAGTCCACTCTTCTACGCACACAAGGGTTAAGTCTCGTGCATTTACTTCTGGATCTAATGGTTACTGGTCCTTCGTGCTCAGATCCAATAGATGGGATTTGTTCCTCTCCTTTGCGCTTCCTTTATTCACTAGATGATGATCTAATGTTCCAGGCTCCTCTCCACAACCGATCTAATGGATGATGTCGGTCCTCCTCCTGATCTTTCGAATTCTTCTAGATTAGAGGATTTTCTAAGTATTCAAAGGCCTCAGCCATTTTTCCTCCTACGATTCCATCTCTTGGACCTCATTTGCACTTCTGAGAAGCACTTATCTCTTCTGAGCTTCAGGACTTGGAATAATTCCTACTCTTCTGCCCTCTTAGCACTATCTCTTTTGGGCTTCAACTGCTCGGACCTTGAAGGTCCTTTTCCCTTATATCCTCAAAGGAATATGTGTGCCCTCCTAGCAACTTTCTCTCAAGCACTCCTTACTGAGCTGCAGAGTTTCGGTAACTTTGTGAGTGTCTCCTAAGTTCTCTATAACTTCGCCTTTGGGGTTTGGGTCACTCCAAAATCCGACTCTCCCGACGCGCGGACTCTGAATCTCATATATCAGATGGTCAAGAAGGATCCCGACGGATCCATAGATCCATGGTCCAAATTAACTTCGGGACTTCAGGACTTCGGGGATTTCTACTTCCCTTACGACGAACTCACAGTTCGTTGAACTCCCGAAGTCCGGAGGACTCAAGGGGTTAACTCCCACACTCCTTTCCTGTTGGAGCATAACCCTAACTTACATTAGTTTATACCTAGCTTAGATGCCTAGATCTTGGTTAATACATTCCATCACACTTTATTTCACCTAATTTTTCCACATAGAGAAGAAGGGCGCCTCATCCCTAGATTTTAGGGAAAACTGCTATTTTTAGATCAAGACTCAACTCCCGGTTCTTGATTTTCTTGATTTTCTTGATTTATTCTTGATTTATTCCAAATCCCCCATGAAAAAACGCATCCATTATTGGGGAATTCACACCTCCTCTTTGAGTGAGATATGTATTCCTTAATTAATGATTTTTGTCTTTACTATTATTAGTAACTACTATTTCGGGTTAGTTAAGTGAGTTGGAATTGCTTCTCTTGTCAATTAAGTGAGATTAAGTGATATAATGTGGATCACTTGACTCTTGTGGTCATTAATTAGTGTGTGACATTTGTCTTTAGTGGTCTAGGTCGAACTATGTGGTCTCCCTTAGCTTATGACACGTGTTTTAGCTTTTTCTAGCTTTTTTTTACTAGAATTTCTATGTTGGAAATTCTATATATTCACCTCCTCTCTTCTTTTTGAGGATGGTTCCTCATGTATATTAATTTTTTATTAATATAATTCTTTGATTTATGGAGCAAAAACTTTCTCTCATCTCTTGAATATCAGCAAGTTGTATGTGTTCAATTTAACTAGAATTCTAGATCTATCGGGGTTTCTACAAGAATTCTACATGGTATCAGAGCTAGACTGAATCTAGTGGATTGTACATGGTTTTATTTGCAGGTATACATCATCAGGAGGTGCATAAATAAGAAATTTATCATCTCTCTCAGCCCACAAAACTCATTCTAAATCCTTTCAATTACTTCGAATGGAAGACAGAGATCTCTCTGCTCCTCCGAAGCAAAGGGATTTACAAGGTAACAATGGGAATGGAGAAAGAATTGACTGCTGCAGTGGAGAAAATAAAGTATTTCAATAAATTAGATGAAGCAATTGGGATTATATGCCTATCTATTTCCAAATATCTCCTCTTTCATGCCAGTGGAGCCACTACTCCTGATGTGGTCTGGACCACGTTGGAAGGACTATTTGGCAAGCATGATGCAATGAGAGTGCATCAATTGGAGAATGAACTCATATCCCTAAGTCCAATTCATTTCATAAACCTGTAAGAATTATTCACCAAGTTCAAATCCCTCCTCATTGAACTTAATTCATGTGGAGTCAAGAAAGAGGAAGATCGGCTCATCCTTTCAATTCTCTCGAAACTAGGCCCTGAATATTCTGTATTTGTATCATCTTTTCAAGCATCTAAATTGACTCAGGAAACATGGAAAATGCCTCCATTGAATGATTTCATTGCAACATTGACTCAAGAGAAATATAATTTAGTCCAAATGGGTGCCATAAATCATTCCAAGAACCAATCACTTGTGGCTACTGATGCTCCAAAGAGCAGTGGAAAAGACAAGAAAAAAGGAAGGGGTAAATTTTCTGAATCGAAGAAGGAGAGATCCACACAATCTTCAGAGAACTCTTATGAGACTAAGGGTAAGAAGAAGAAATAAAGAACACTTTGTAGCTACTGTTACAAATTTTTTCATCCAGAATAAAATTGCATGAGGAAGACTATTGATGAGATGGATAAGCAATTGTAGCAACACAATCTCACGGTGCCCGAAAATGCAAAGAAGAAAGATGATAACCATATGGGAGGGAGAGGACGAGATGGTCATGCTTTAATGGCTGTCACATATAATCCATCATATTTTATCCTTGATTCAGGTGCATCGAACCATATGGCTGCATCAAAAGATGAATTTTCCTCCATCGAAGAAAGCACCAGATCCCCAATTTACTTGGGAGATGCCACACCCGCAAAGGTGTGCGGAGAAGGAATTGTTGATCTTGAAGGGGGTTGATTCAAAAATGTGTTTCATGTTCCCTCTCTATTCACAAATATTCTCTCGGTATATCATATCACTCATTCCGGCCCTGGAAGGAAGGTGGAGTTCACTCTGGACTCCGCGGTGATTACCGACATTTCCACAGGCTCACAACTTGCACATGGAATTGCAGATCACGGTTCTTGTTTGTATTTCTTCTCCCACTTTGTTCCTAAATATATTAGCACTGTATTTTTTTCACAATATAATGATATCAGCAGGTTATGGCATGAAATATTTGTCCATCTAAACTATAAGTACTTGCATCAACTCAACAAGGAAAACATGGTAGAAGGATTGCCAGTTGTTAAATTCACAAGCGGTGTATGTCAAGGATGCATTCTTGGCAAGCATCCAGAGAAAAAGTTTGACAAAGGGAAGACACAGAGAGCTTCTTCACCTCTTGGGCTGATTCAAAGAGACATCATGGGCCCATTATCATAGCCTTCAATCAGTAAGGCTCGATATGTACTCACCTTCATAGATGATTTCTCTCGCTTTACTTGGGTATTTTTTCTGAAATTAAAATCGGAAGTATTTGAATGCCTTATAGAATTTAAAGCACTTGTTGAGAATGAGTTTGGGTGTAAGATTAAGATACTCTGTACCGATAATGGGGGGGATTTTTTCAACAAATATGTACAACAACTTTGTATTGATGCAAGTATACAACTACAACACACAGTGCCATATACACCACAACAGAACGGTGTTGCGGAGAGGAAAAAACGATCCTTAAAAGAGATGGCCAATTGTATGCTATAGTCGAAATCATTAGCTCCCAAGATATGGGCTGAAGATATTAATTTTGAAGAATACATTCAGAACCTATTTCCTCACAAATCACTCAAAGTAACCACTCCTTTTGAATGTTGGACCGGTAAGAAACCGAAAGTGTCGCACTTTCACATTTTTGGTTCACGAGCATGGGCTCACATTCCGACAGATAAGAGGAAGGATTTGGAGCCTCAAAGTGTTGAATGCATATTTTTTGGATATTCTAAAGGTTTCAAAGGATATATATTTCTGGACTCTCACACTGAAAATTTCATTCTAGCTCGAAGTGTGAAGTTTGAAGAAGAATCACTGCATGATTGTTCAGAAGACCCTGCTGAGGAACCGCTTGTTGTCACTGATGAGGAGGAGTCAAAATATTCTTCGAGAACATCAGAGCAGCCATAATAGAATACTTTTGTGTCTGATATATAGGATGAGGAGCAGCTCATGGCTTCTCCAACTCAGTTTCCAACTTGGGCAGAGAAAACCCTGCAAGATGCGGGTGAACTAGTTGGTGATCCTGCGGATACAAGAAGGACTAGATCACAGTTTTTTGGGGCTCCTCAAGCCTTGTATTCCATAGAACCTTTTCTTCCCACACATTGCTATATGAGACTTGGTTCATATCCACAGTCACACTCTGAGGCTGCTGAAAACCCACTTTGGGAGGATGCCATGGATGAAGAGTACGTTGCTCTTATGGACAACAACACATGGGACTTGGTTCCACTTCCGAAAGGAAGAAAGCTTGTTCGATGCCGATGGATATATCGAACAAATATTTCTTCATATGGTGAGATAATAAATTACAAAGCTTGACTTGTCACAAAAGGATACTCACAGGTACATGGCATAGACTACACAGAGACATTTGCACCTGTTGCAAAAATGGACTCCATTCGTCTAGTTTTGGCCATTGTCGCTTCTTGCAGATGGGAAGTTCACCACATGGATGTGAAGAGTGCATTTATTCATGGAGATATCAAGGAGGATATCTATATGGATCATCCATAGGGATACATTCATAACTCTTCCCTCGTTTGCAGATTAAAGAAATCTTTGTATGGCCTAAAACAGGCTCCCAGAGCCTGGTATGCAAAGATGGATTCTTTCCTCCTTTATATTGGATTCATTCAATGAAAATATGATCTGAATCTTTATTTTCTGTAATATGATGATTCCCCTTTTCTGATAGTACTTTATGTAGATGACTTACTGATGACAGGGAACCTTACTTCAACTATTGATTTGGCAAAATCAGCATTGCACGATCAATTTTCCATGACAGATTTGGGACTGCTGCACTACTTTCTTGGTCTTGAAGTTTCTTAGTCTACTTTAGGGATCAATATGGAACAGTCTAAGTATGCATCAAATCTACTTGTCCACTTTCAGATGACAGAATTCATGCCAACAACATCTCCCTTTCTTTTAGCAGTCAGATTTGAGGATGCGGGTACTACACCCTTGGTGGACAGTACACTGTATCAACAGTTGGTTGGGAGTTTGTTGTATCTTACTCACAACCGACCTAATATCTATTTTTCGATAGGAGTTTGTTCCAGATATATGCAGAAGCCTCATGAGATTCACTGGAAAGCTGCAAAGAGAATCCTTATATATGTGAAAAGTACTCCCAGTTTTGATATCTTCTATGTTGCAGTTTTCCCACTTTCACTGATTGGGTACACAGATTCTAATTGGGTTGGCGATGGTACAGACCGTAAGTCCACCTCTAGTTATTTTTTTAGCTTTGGTTCAGGTCCATTCTATTGTTCTAGCAAGAAGCAATCCATGATTTCTTTATCTACAGAAGAGGCAGAGTATAGAGGTGCAGTGAATGCAACTACACAACCTATTTGGTTGCAGGGGATTCTCTCCAAGTTTGGTATTTAGTATCCACTTTTGACTGTCATATTTTCTGAAAATCAGGGGTCCATTCAAATATTGATTGATCCAGTTCAAAGGTAGAGGACCAAGCACATCGATATTCACATGCATTACATCCGCGAGCTGATCCGTGACATTGTCATTTCACTGCAATACTGCCCCACAGAGCAGTAGGTTGCAGACATATTCACCAATTCCTTCACTAAAAAGAAATTTTCAGAACTGAGAGCCATGCTTGGAGTGGTGGAGACAGCTGAGTAGGTCACTTTTGGCCACTCAACATTTTTTTCCTCTCCCACAAGGTTTTCTCTCTTCCCTCTTTTCATGTGGAGTTCTTTTATGTAATGAGTACCTAAAATGGCCAAGTTGTCGGGACTCAAAATTGTTTCTCATTACAGTTAGGCTTAAGGGGGGGTGTTGGAGCATAACCCTAAATTAAATTAGTTTATACCTAGCTTAGACTCCTAGATATTGGTTAATACATTCCATCACACTTTATTTCACCTAATTTGGCCACATAGAGAAGAAGGGCGCCTCATCCCTAGATTTTAAGGAAAACTGCTATTTTTAGATCAAGACTCAACTCTCGGTTCTTGATTTTCTTGATTTTCTTGATTTATTCTTGATTTATTCCAACTCCCCCATGCAAAAACTCATCCATTATTGGGGAATGCACACCTCCTCTTTGAGTGAGAGATTTATTCCTTAATTAATGATTTTTTCCGTTACTTTTATTAGTAACTACTATTTCGGGTCAGTTAAGTGAGTTGGAACTGCTTCTCTTGTCAGTTAAGTGAGCTTAAGTGAGCTAATGCACATCACTTGACTCTTGTGGGAATTAATGAGTGTGTGACATGTGTCTTTAGTGGTCTAGGTCGAACTATGTGGTCTCCCTTAGCTTATGATACCTATTTTAGCTTTTTCTAGCTTTTTTTTACTAGAATTTCTATGTTGGAAATTCTATATATTCACCTCCTCTCTTATTTTTTAGGATGGTTTCTCATGTATATTCATTTTTTATTAATATAATTCTTTTATATATGGAGAAAAAACTTTCTCTCATCTCTTGAATATCAACAAATTGTATCTGTTTAATTTAACTAGAATTCTAGATCTATCGGGGTTTCTGCAGGAATTCTACATTTCCGTATCCAACAGTCACAACAGACATTGTCTCTCTCCAAATAGTTTATAATTAGTTCGCCATCCTAACAAAGGAACCTTCCCTTTTGATAATTCAATCTCGCTATTCTTCCTGAGCTTGGTTGGCTCTAAAAGGATTAAGCGCCTTGCACTCTTTCTCTAGAACGTAACACTTGGAAGAATCCTTTCGCACACCCCTTACGTTCATTCCTCAACTCTAGAACTTACATGGTTCTCAGTCTCTGTTTTCCTCGCAGAGAGCCTGTGCATACGTTCACTATCTCTCTTGATATTTAACAGACTCCATCCTCCAAGGGACTCAGAACGACTAGGAGGGTCAACACACGCACATGAAACTATGCCCAAGGTCAACGAACTCACAGTTCATGGCTCTAGCTTAATCCCCCAGAGGACACAAGCATTTACGAGTATAAAAAATATCCCATCCATATAATTTCCTACTTGACTAATTATACAAGCAAGCAGACACTAAAACGAGATACATTATAAATCATTAAGAAAACATATCTATCCCTGCAACATTCATAGGATATCCAATTTTAATTCACAATACCACTTAAATACACGAGATATGTGATTACTTATCTGTTACAGGTGGTAGCCAACTAACTGACTGTGGGTATTCATCCTTCCACCTGACCATAGGCTTAGAGGCATTCATTCTTAGTACTCTGGACACCCCTGTGCCAAGCCATGATATCACCAGGGAACTCTTGCAGTTCTCAAGGACTCTTTCTCTGTTTTAGCTTTTGATCGGGTTCTGTTCTCTGCAAACTTTCAGAGATTTCCTTTTCTGTTATAGCTTCAGCGAGGTTTATCAGATTCTCACTCAGCATCAAGCTCGCGACCTTCTGTCCATTATCCCCTAGAGAGATCTGTGCATTCTCCTTATTGATTTGTATATCTTTCTTCCAGGATGGTTCTCGACCCATCCTATTCCTTCTGTCAGAAGGGAGTTCCAATCCGCTTGGTATGCCATACCCAGTGGTACTTCAGGTTGACATTCTACAGTTTTTGGCCATGCTTCCATTTATGGGAGTGGTTGATAATTCATCCACTGGCCCTTTATTCATTAACTGATTTCTCTCCTTGGGATCCGAAGGAGTTTTATTATCCTCATCAAGGGAATTTGGGGTTATTTGATATAATGACCCTCCCTTATAGATTTCACATTCTTTCCTCTAGTGAAGTCATGGTTAGTATTTTCAAGGCTTCACCCCCACAGTTAGTTATTGGCAACTCAAACAATAATACATTTACACTGCCCACATGCCTTAGCATGGTAATCCTATTTTATGATTAATTACAAGCTAGGGGAAACAAGGGTGTTACAGTTGATATCCTAATAAACACCCCCTGTTAGTATTGTTGGGAGTGTGGATCTCTTTTCAACACCCTATCTGCTCTATTTCAAGAGTGCTGATCTCTATTCTAGGTCTTCTTTAAGCTCATTTTTCCTCCTTTTTCTCAGATTCTTGAATCAGAGCTTTACCTCAAAGTCTTTTATGGTTTTTTATGACTTTGTTTTATTGAAAGAATTGTGTTTATCACTCTTTTTTTCCTCTTTTGAATTATTATCTCTTATCAAATTATTTAAAGTTCATATTTTCCAAGGTTAACCTGATCCTTTGGTACAGTCTTTATTTTCAGTAGTTTTGATATTTGTCATTTACAAACTTTTAAACTTCTATCAATATTCATTCCAAAAAATTCCAAGTGTTTCACTTGTTGATTTTGGAGTTCTTTTCATTGATTTGGATATTGTATAGGTTGCATCAATCCTTGTTATGATTTTCTTGCTCTGTTTGCTTGGAAAACTTTTGATCCCTTGAGGGTATTCTCAAAATATTTGGCCACTTTGTTGTTGATTTTCTTTTTTGTTAGTCCTGAACTCTTTTTCCTTGTCGCAAATTTGCATTGATTATTCATCTATGTTTTTGAGCTTTTCAAAAAGTGATTTACCTTCTCTTTTTACATATTTGGGTTCTTCTTTGAGCTTGTGTTACAAGCATTTTGACATTTCGATTCTTTTAGTTCTTTCTTGACTGTATGTTTTCTTTGTAATCATTTTCCTCGACATTGATATATTTCATTGAAAGTAAGGAAGAAGAAAACATTGCATTTGAAATCATTTCATTTAAAAACAAACGATAATTCTTGCATTCTAGTTAGTGAGTGTATCCTATAGTCTCTTTGACTCATATGCCAAACACCTTTTGCATTCAAGGAGTAGTTCATTTTTCTTGCATTGAATGTTACACTTGTTTCTTTTCTTGAAGCCTCTTTCTCCTTTCTATAGATAGGATTCATCGAAACTAAAGATTGTATTCCATTCATTTTTTCTTTTTAAGTCTTCTTGAAGTCAGAGTGATAACACCATATAAATTCACTTCCATTTACCCTTTTGAGTAACAACAACTGTAAAAGGATTAAGCGCATAATATAAAATAAATTAGACTTTTTTCTTTTATATAAAACCAACAAGTCTAGAATTTTAGGTGCTTGGTTGTAGGGTGGAGAGTAAAATCTCCAAGGCCACTAAAACAAGGCTATCAAACACCAAAGAGTGACAAAATCCAACCATCATATAGGTATAGCCAAGAATCCCCTCTAACATAAAGGCTAAACATGAGATCGTGTGTGGAAGGGAAATGAAGATTACCCCTCCAAAGCTTGATTAATTGTAGTGGAAAGAGCATATATTGGGGTTTTTTCTTGAGTGTCACTTGTTAATTTGGTATTGGTGCTTCATGAATCTTGAATCTGTTCAAGGTCCTCATGAGTACTATCGGTCCACTTATTTTCAGTCCTCTTGAAGAGTTTTGGAATTTGTTATCCTTCGCGTATGTTTGGTCCCGACTGTCAGTTGTACCCCCCCCCCCTTAGGCTGACTACGAGTCGGTAACATGTTGATGGAAAAAACTGACCATGTTCAACATTAAAGAAATCACCCGGTCAGGGCCCCAATTATACCCTTATTCGTTTGGTGTGGTGATCCCGACTAGTTAAATGGATCCAGTTACCCTTTTTCTAAAACTAATTTAAACTAAATGTTAAACCTAATCTAAACTAATCTAACCTAAACTAACACTAAACCTATATGTTGCTCAGTGATGTAGGATAATTCTTATTGTTATCAGAAGGAAGAAGGGAAAGAATTACCTAATTGTAATGTTCTTGTAAGAGGAAATACTTACAATATTCTCATATAATGCACCACTTTTATAGGTCCCACATAAGATGGATCAAATAATATAAGTTCTTAAAAATGAAAGTACTTGAATGCCTATCCTAAAAGCAACGAATCCAAATATAGGGAATATTATTATTTTATTTTATTTCTACTATTGGATAGAAAACGTAGGGCTAGGACGTTTTTAGATTATCATACATCTATTGAATATAAAATTACCTCTTTTTCCCGACATTGCTTCAGAACCCACGAGCATCCATAGCCTTGACGAAGATTTCTCGGCACCATACAAGCATGGCTCCGCTTCCAGTGAGCGTTTATAGCCTCGATGGGTTTTCTTGTACTTCCCACAATTGATTTATTTCAACTCTCTTTTGTTTCCACTCTTTTTATTTTCTTAGTTAGAGAATTGTTTTTCACAATTGGGTGAAGAGAGAAAGATGGTACAGGAGGGGTTATAAAATAAAATAGATATAGTACTAGTTAAAATTTGACCCCACTAACCTTCCCTTCATCTACCAATGTAGGAGACTTAGTTAAATTGTGGAGGGATAAGGGAGGGAGTCAAATAAAAAATTGTAGTAGATTCGCTCATTTGTATAAGTGAACTATAGTACTTGATTCGTATCTTAATGTTATCTATATTCATTGGTTGATATACGAGAAAATATAAACTCGGTATTGATGATCTTTAGATAAATTAAAACTTATCATAATGATAGAGTAAAAGCTTCCCAAATTCACCAATTGATGTTTCTAGAAACATGTTTCCCCATATAGACTTTAGAGACATCACAAAATTCAAATCAAAACCAAGAACAAAGAAAAACAAACAATTGTACAAGAGTGAAAACGAAATAATACACAACCATGATATAAACCAAATCTATACTAGAAGTAGAAATGAAAACAAACCATTAATATAAAATTGCAAACTACCTAAAAATAAAAATTCAAACCCAAAAGAAAAGGTAACTTAATCAGCCACGAATACATGAAAACCTCAAGAGGACTTAAAGAGAAAAGGTACCTCAACATAAAGAGAAAGGATAAAGCTAATATATGTGTTTTCATTTAAGTTGAGATAATGATGAGTTATTTCTAGAAACGTTGTAATTAATTAGGCTTTTGTCGCAAAGTAATATTCAAACTAGAAGTGTAGTTATGATTATAAGACTACTCATGAGAACTTGATCAAAGTATTGTCCTTTTATCGTATCTTGCTTCATGAAAAATTGATAAACTTTAATAATCAAGTATTACAAATAATCTTAAGAACTTAATGAAGCTAAACAGAGCAAGATGATAAATAAGGACTAGGAGAACATGTGAGTAATTACCTTGGTGATAACTCAATATTATCCCAAAAGCTTCACAACTTCCTTATTCAAATGAAAAGAAATAAACTATACTTAATCTAAATATAATTTAAATGTTAAAATTAAAAAGACAGAAATCTCGAATGAAGTCATCGAAAATATACAAAAATATAAACAATAAATGAAATTAATATAAAACAAAACGATAAAATGAGAATTATGTACAATGAAAACTATCAAGAGATAAAGCCAATAATATTCAAATATACCTTGGAGGCCTTCATTGTAGTTTACCTTAAAGGTCTTGACAATCTTCAAAGTTAATTCTTTAAAGAAGTAACTTCTTCTCATGATGAATTTTGAAAAAATATAAAACACGTAAGAAGAAGTTGCATTTTATTCAAAATTTTACACATGCTCATGATCATCTAATTTATTAATCCTAAACTAAGACAAGCAACAAAACTTGTGGAAGAAATCCACCTAGAAAGGAAATGATTCCAAGCATTCTAATGATATATTAGTATTAACATGGTTACATGCTTGAAATGTATTCTTGAGAAAACATTTAGACATATATTTCCATTATTTTCTGATTTTTCCCAAAATTTTGAGAAGGACTTCTTTAAAATCTTGTCACATGCTTATTCAACAACTAGACTATTCTAGAAAAAATAAAAAGAAAAACAAACTAAAATAAACTAATCCTACTCTAATCTATAGGAACAATCAGAACTAGGTGAAATCATTTTTCCAGTGTAACCATTCCAATTGTTTTAACCCCGCATTCATATGTATAGCAGGAATTAGTAACCTAATAAGAAACAATACTAAACTATGTAGAGTAGCATCTAACTTGTGTAAATCTATCTCTAATATATTCAGGATAAGAAATTTATTTACAGGAAACCTCACTTGAAATGAACACTCCAACCATATTTCAATTGGATCATAAAAATGAAGATGTAAATCTAATAAAGTTTGGAGAAATTTCAAAGAAGGATAAGATAACAAATCAGCTCACATGATGTTCTTGCAAGTGCTAAAGCCTGTATGAAATTTTTAGTATTCAAAAGTGAATCAACTTTCCTATTTAAAAGAATGTTAAAAAAAACAAAGGATTTATTAACAATAACTTCCTTTTCACAAGTGTCAACCAGGATAATGTAATAAATAAAAGAGATAGCATTTACTTGTGTAAAGAGTTCAATATCATGACAAAACATTGGGATTCAAATAACTTTAGAATCATAAATTGGAATGTATTCTTCTTCTTGAAAATTGAAATCATTACAATGATTAGAGGATTGAGAATGAAAAATTAATGTAGCATTTTATGGATTAGAACAATATAGATTGACTTTGAAGATTAAGAACATGAGAACCCGACATAACCATTGTTAAGAGCTAAGTCTACACCCCTGCCTCTCTCTCTCTCTCTCTTTTGTACCTTACTAGAAATATTTCCTCTTAAGGTTGGTCAAGTTAGTTTCCCATTTTTTCAATGACTTGGTTTTCCTTTTTGTCTTGCTTGATTGATTCTTCATGCAGAGTTTTTTTGTTTTTCTTGAAGAATAAACACATATCGTGATTTGGTTCAAATTAGTTTTCATATTGTTTTCCATTAATTGAGCTTACAGCGGGTCGATCAAGTATGTTGTATGCACATGGAACAACCATGAGAAAAAAAAAGAATTCAAAAGCAATCAATTTCGGTCTCAGATGGTGGGAACAAACAAGTTAAAATTGAAACGATGAAGATCCAACAGGCCACTCAGATCGGCGATGTTTGTGCATTCAGGCTTTTCAACATCGCGTGAGGTTTAACGAAAAGCACAGATCACAGAAGTTCCAGAGCCCCAAAGTGTCGAAGTTCCGAAGCCCCAAAGTGTCGGAGTGGGCCCTCACTGCCACGTCACTCCGAGAGTTCGTTCGTTCAGGAGGTTTTGGTCCAGAACAAGAAAAGTGTCGAAGTTCTGGAGTGGGCCCTTACTGGCACATCACTCTGGTCCCGTACTACTACGGGAAGTTTTCAAACACAACACTACAGGTCTCCCGAAGTTCCAAACTCCCAAAATCATTTAATGATTCAAGTATTAATATCGAGTTAATAGGTCTAATATAATTACAGATTAGTGACTTCGCGAGATTAGAACTCTGGGAGATTTTGATACTGAACAAACCCAGTTATTTGGAGCTCTAGACTGTCGAATACATGTGCCACTCATCAATCATGACACGTGGCACTCATATTAGGCCCTTTGATGGCATCATCCGTGCTACTTCCAGGTGACACATGTCCCTCTCTTTTCATGACATGTCGATGATATGAAATTAGGTCACCACGTAACTCTGAGAGTTCATCCATTCGAGAAATGTTCATACTTTGCACTCACAATCTCACGAACATCGAAGAGCCAAAGTCCTGAAGTCCCGAAATGATGAAGGTTAAAGGTTTAAAAGGGTTGCCAAACCAAGAACTGGGAAACTACACGTCTCGACTCCAAAAAATCTCAACACGACTTGCTTATGTCCTCAAAAGGATAAATGGGGGAAAGACACAACCACATTTTCAGTTGTCTCCAATTCCCCACAACAGCACGAAGTCATGCTAATGCTCGACACGTCACTCACCTCTGTCACTCTGAATCAGTTTCTGTCAAAGGATCAGTGCGAATCAGCTTATGCACCAGTTTGGTCTACCATCAACAATAGTTTTTGGTTATTTAAGTTGAGAAATTTCAAGTTAATGCATAATAAGTGGTCATTTGTGTTTGATATGAATCACGTCCCTTTTAATTAAGTTAAGTTTTAAGTGATGCATCACTAAGCTTACAACCTGTGTTTAATTTAGTTAATTAGTTGTTTTACAACTAGTAGTATAGAGTTAAGCCTCAGTCCTAGATCGACGACAGCCTCTGCACCTCTTATAAATATGCATTTTTTGTATGTTTTAAAGGTTGAGCTTTTTGGGAGGAGAGATCAATACAACAACTAGTTGGACCCATTTTTTGCATGGACTAAAGATCTCTACATGGTGAAGATACTATTGATGAGAGTGTGTTTGTGTCCAAATTCGTATGTGTTTCTTATCTTGAATACAATTTTGATTTGTGTGAAGTACATTTCTTTTCCTTCAACTATTGTATAACTTGTGTTTATTAATATGCAACCTGTGATAATAGCTATCCTTTGATGAAGATTTTCTTTTATTGCAACCCATGGGAGTAATTTTGTTTTTGATACATGTTTAATGTCTTGAAATGATATTTTAAGTAATAAAATTCTTGCAGTAGATTATTCATTGAGTGGTTTGTTGTTTCCATTTTTTTTTACCTCTAGTATTTCACTTATTTGTCATTAGTGTGCCACCAGCCAAGGAGGACCCCCATCCATATCATTTTGGCAACCCAGCCATGCTCTTTTCTTGGTAAAACCAACCCTCTAACTGACCAACAAAATTAAAAAAACCAACCATTCTAAACTTGAGGTGGCCTAACTATGCCCTTTAACAGTCAGGTGCAGACTTTAGCACCAACATCTTCTGGTGCCATTGTCGTGGATGGAGTAACAAAATATATTTCCATGGGAGAACGACATTGAATAGCTCTGAACTTTGATGGTGAACAAATATCAGACACAAACAGACTGCCATGTTTCACTTGGCGACTCCACTGAGTAGAATTTACGACAGAAATATTGGTGCCCAGAGAAGGACTCAACATATCCAAATATGAACACATCAAAGCCACCAAGGCTCATCCTAACCCTCAAAATGACACAGTAATATTTGAGCCAGAAAGGAAACTAAGAAAATCCACCATATCTCATAGATATACCTCCCCCTCAAGGGTAAAGTTATGCCCAAAGATTCTACTTCTCTTCATCATCACAAGCAGATTGAATTTTCTAGCCCTGATAATCACAATTCCAAGAAACCTAGGACATCTTCAACCTCTAACTCTACATCATCATCCAATCTAGCATCCACCCCTGTAGCTTCCATAAATCTTCAGATTCCTATTTCCCAAGATATGGTTGCTAACAAGATGAATGTTATAATTGCTGCTAGATATGCACCACTAGTTCTTCATGTAGGATTACATGCACTCCTAGCCACAGATTACATGAAATATTTACCAATATATAATGGGGAATTTGATGTCATTGTTGAGGAACATCTGGTATCCTTCTACAGTTTTGCAGACAATTTTAACATTGACAATCCATATGTGTGGATGAGGTTGTTTGTGTAGAGTCTAGATGGGGAAGTAAGGAAATGGTTTTGGGGTCTTCCTCCAGCCTCCATCATAGATATTGAGGAATTATATGAAGCTTTCATAAAGCAATGGGGAGATAGGAGAGATTATGTCTACATCACTGAGATTGGGGATCTAAAGAGAAAGAATGGTGAATCTATTTCAGACTTCACCAAGAGATTCAATAAGACGTATGGTAGAATCCCAGATGAGATCAAACCAACTGAAGCCTCTACCAAGATCACTTATGTCGATGCATTTGATGTAGAGTTCTCCCTTCTGCTGAGGGAGAGAAGATACACCACCCTGTTGTCCATGAAGGAAGCATCCATTGAGGTTGAATCCAATATCTTGGCATCAGAAAGGTTAAAGACTAGATCTAATAAAGAAAAAAATAAAAAGAGAGAAGATTCCCTTTCCTCCTCTAACTCAACCACATATGATCCCAAACTTGATGAAATGACCAAAACTTTGAAGGATCTGACATCTGAAATAGCTAAGATGAAATGGGAATCTAAACAACCAAACAAATATTTTCAAGGGGCTAGAAATAGAAATCCAAATCAGTTTAGAAGATCTAATGATGCCCCTCAGATAATGCAGAGAGAAAGGAGGAATGTCGATGATCAAAGGGTAGTGCCTCCTTTCCAATACAATAAGATTGAGGATACAGATGTAGACAATGATGTTGTAGATGATATTTTTGTTGTAATTTTCAATGAAACATATTTTTATACCAGTCATTTAACACAACAAGAATATGAGGTAGCACAACTGTCAAATCAGTTTGATAATTAGATAGGGGAAGAGGGAGTTATTCAGGGCCAACCCCAGAAAAAGTATGATTTAAGGACTAGAGCGGGGGCTCCCAAAGCCACTGCCTCTGATCAAAATAAACAGGTCAAAGTTCCTCCCAAGCCAAATCCAAGGAAAGGTATGTCATATAAAGCTCAACAACTTCCCCCGCCTAAACTTGCATTCCCTGAAATAAAGGAAGTTTATAGGCCACCAACCTCTTTCAGCCTAGAGCATGAGTTGAGAAAAATCAAGATCCCTATGACTTTGACAGAACTGATGAAGAATGAACCTTTCAAAAAATCCATCATGAAAGTTTTGCATACAACTACTTAAATTGTATCTTCTGATGTAATTGGTCTGCAGGATGAGAACCCCCATTACTATGGGTCAACACATTGAGGATGGATCTAATGCTTCTCCACCATTCTATATATCTTTAAATGTCAATGATAAGATCATGCATAACTGTCTTATGGACTCAGGATCCTCTCACAACGTTATGCCCAAGGTTTTTATGAAAGAACTAGTTCTGGAGATCACCAAACCCTACCAAGACTTGTACTCCTTTGATTCGAAGAAAGTAAAATGTTTGGGACTGATAAACGATATGGTGATTTATTTGGCACAATTACCAATGAAGAGTTTCGTTATGGACATGGTTGTGGTTGAAACTCCCCTGAAGTTTGGTATGCTCTTATCTAGAACTTGGGCTAAGAAGGTTGGAGGATCATTACAAATGCACCTCACTTACACCACCATCCCTATGTTTGGAGGGGAACATAGGAGGATATAGAGAGAGGTATGATTATCCTATATAGTCAATGACCATCAGAACCCAAGAAATCACTCAATTTATGTTGTTGAGGGTGAGATCGACTCATTTGTTTTTCATTTAAATGATGATGAACCCAAAACATCAGTTAGCCAACGCCAATATCAACCATTGACAGATCAAAAAAATAAAGAATGTAAGATGTATTTTGATGGATCTTCGTCAAAGGAAGGATCTGGGGCATGCTTACTCCTCATTTCCCCTTCAAAAGAGGTAATAACACTCTCTTATAAGCTACAGTTTGAAACTACTAAGAATATAGCTGAATATGAACCTCTGGTGTTGGGATTGAGGGTTTCCAAAGACATGGCCATTGACTGTTTAAAAGGTTTTGGTGATTCTGATTTAATCATCAATCAAGTTAAGAACATATATCAAGCTAGACAATAGAGGCTCAAGAAATACATAAACGAGGTAGGGGACCTGATCGGCAATTTATTTCTATCATTTAACATATCCTTCATTCCCAGAGAGGAGAATCAAAAGGAAGATTCTCTGGCCTTAGCTTCCAGCACTTTTAGACCTCCCATTGGTCCAAATATTAAATATCAGGTGGAAGTCAGACATAGAACAACCATACGAGACAACATAAAGCACTGGAAAGTATTTAGTGATGATCTAGAGATACAGATATTTCTACACACCATTGTTGAATTCTCCAATATCTCAATCGACCAAGAAAGCCAAGAAGGTGAAAATAATGAATTAGAAAATCAACAAACATCTCATCTGCAAAAGACAATAGTTGGCCACGATATTGTGGAGCTGAAAACCAATCACATTCCAAGAGGACTACTGCCACTGGAAAGGTTGTTTGGCAGTAATGATGTTTCCATAGGAGCTTCCATGAAGAATCAAGAAGAAGAGATAGCAGATTACAATATTGGGACCGCTGAGAATCCCAATATCATCAAGTTGTCCAAAGCATTAGCTACGGAAAAAAAGGACAGGCATGTCAGTCTCATAAAAAATTTCACTGATACTTTTGCATGGTCATTTGAGGATTTAAATACATTTGACACTAACATCATCCAGCGCAAGATCCCTCTGAAGGCTAGCTCCAAGCAATTCAGACAGAAGATTCAACAATTTAATCCCATGTTGATGTCCATAATCGAGAAAGAGATGAAATGAATGTTGGATGCAAGGATTATTGTACCATTGAGGCACTCAAATTGGGTGGCCAACTTGGTACCGGTGAGAAAGAAAAACATGGATATATGCTTCTGTGTTGATTTCTAAAATCTCAACAACTGTTCTCTAAAAGACAATTATCCCCTCCCCAAGATGGATCATATTTTACAGAGGGTGGTAGGTGCCCACATGATTTCCTTCTTAGATGGATACTCTGGTTATAATCAGATAGCAGTGTGTGAAGAGGACAAAGAAAAAACAATATTCACCACCCCATGGGAACATTCTTGTACGGAAAGATGCCTTTTGTGCTAATGAATGCAAGGGCCACTTTTCAAAGGGCCATGGACATAGCGTTCGTGGGGGAAAAAGATAAATTTATGGTTATATATTTGGATGACATCACCATTTTAGCCAAGTCTGATGATGAACATTTGCAACATCTGGAGAAGGTTTTCCAAAAATGCAGGAGATACGGAATATCTCTAAATCCTAGGAAGTCCCACTTTTCCATGCCAGAAGGAAATCTCCCGCACCACATCATATCAACAGGAGGTATAAAAATTGATCTGAAGCAATTTTGTTCCATTCAAGAGATCAAAATCCCTAGAAATAAAAAGGCTATCAAGTATTTCATTGGCAAGATAAACTTCCTACTGTCCTTTGTGCCAAATTTTTTTGAAATCCTCAAGCCTATCACTAACATCTTGAATAAAGATGTTGTGATAAAATGGTCACTAGAGATAAATTCAATATTCCAAAGGATCAAGAAGGATTTAGTTGAATCCCCTGTACTAACCAACCCTGACTATGCCAAATATTTCTTCATCTTCTGTTTCGCTTCCAAGGAGACCATTGTTGTTGTACTATTGTGGAAAAATGGAGAAGGGCAAGAACAACCCATAGAATTTTTTAGCAAAGCTCTCTGATATGTTGAGCTGAAGTACGATATATTAGAAAAGTAGGCTTATGCGCTGGTCAAAGCACTCAAGGCCTTCAAGGTATATGTGTTGCAGTCTACCATAACATCCTTTGTTCCTAGCAGCAGTGTCAAAGAGATTCTAGTCCAGCCAGACAGTGAAAGGAAAAGAGGGAAGTGGATGGTCAAAATATTGGAGTACGAACTGCACATAAAACCCACCAATATTATCAAGGGACAAGGACTTGCCAATTTGTTATCAGAATCAACCTTTAAGGTGCTAGAATTACATCAAATCTTCACCCAATCAGATGCACCCAACATATGGCCTGGAAAAGAAAACATACAGGTATTTGAAAATTACTCCTCTTCACCTTGGTATAGAAACATAATTTATTTTCTGTAGCATCTTGATTTTCCACCAGATGTGAAGAATACAAAGGCCAGGTCTCTCAAATTTAAGGCTATCAAATTTTGCATTTCAAACCAGAATTTGTATTGGAGGGATATCGTTGGCATCCTGTTAAAATGCCTTGATGAAAATGAATCCAAAAAAGTTACAAAAGAAATGCACAGAGGAGTATGTTGTGGACATCAGCACTGGAAGTCCACATCTCTCAATATCCTAAGGGTAGGGTACTACTGGCCCACCCTTTTCTTTGATGTATTTACTATTGTTAGGGCCTGTAATGAATGTCATAAATTTGTAGGAAAAAAAAAGTTACTATCGTTACCCCTAAAACCTATCACTTCCAGTGATCCATTTCAGCAATGGGGGTTAGACTTCATAGGTGAGATAAATCCATCCTCCAGTGGGTAGCACAAGTGGATTCTCACTACCACTGACTATTTCGCCAAGTGGATTGAGGTTGTGCCTGCTAGGAATGTCATTGACAAGGTGATCATGAATTTCATGGAAACCAATATTTTTGCCAGATTCGGCTGCCCCAGCAAGCTTATAATAGAAAATTCCCAATAATTTAATTCCAAAGCCATGATTGACTTATGTGGTAGTCATAGAATTTCCTTAACACATTCCATGCCCTATTACCCTCAGGGGAATGGTCTGGTAGAGTCATCAAACAAAACTCTCATCAATATTATCAAGAAGTTGTTGACCATAAACAAGAAATCCTAGGACTCTAAACTCAAATATGCTCTTTGGGCTGACAGAATAAACACCAAGAAGTCTTTGGGAACCTCGCCATTTCATATTGTCTGTGGTGTAGACATTGTCTTTCCCACCCAGCTTGGTATACTAGTCCTAAAATTCTTACAAGAAGAGATTGAGAAGCCAAATGACATCCAAAGGAGAATATTCTAGATTATAGAAGTTCAACAAAAGAGACAAGCATTGGATCAGAATATCGAAGCATACTAGAGAAAGATCAAATCAGCCTTTGACAAGAAAATAAAGAAATAGATCTTTCAAGAAGGTGACCTGGTCTTGAGATGGGATGCTAGAAGGGATGACAATTCCAAGAACAGTAAGTTCAATAACCTTTGGTTTGGCCCTTTTAAAGTGGTTGAGGTTCTGGACAATAACACATTTATCTTTCATAATCTAGATGATGCAGATATCTTCAGAGGCCCCGTAAATGGGCACTTCCTGAAACACTATTTTTTTTAAGGATGAGAGAAGGTACCTCTTGTACCATAGATTCTTTCCTTTTATTTTTTGTATTTGATTAGTTAGTTGTGTGTGAATAAATACTCCATAGCCCAACAAAGGCATTGGGGTGTAGCTGTAGTTTTGGATTCAATAAGATGCAATGGCTTAGAGGCAATGGCAGAGATATGTGACTTACAGGAAGAAGAAGAGGTCAGAGAAGGAAGGTAAGAGCAATTGTTTAATTCTAAGGAACCTGATATATTGTTTTTAGAAACCCGTAGGGAAGTGTTATCCCTGGTAGGAGCCAATTTTAAGACCTAAGTCTACACCCCTGCCTCTCTCTCTCTCTCTCTTTCGTACCTTCCTAGAAATCTTTACTCTTAAGGTTGGTCAAGTTAGTTTCCCATTTGTTCAATGACAGTTTTCCTTTTTGTCTTGCTTGACTGATTCTTTGCACGGAGTTTTTTTTTTTCTTGAAGGATAAACACATATTGTGATTTATTTCTAATTACTTGTCATCTTCTTTGTTATTAATTGAGCTTACATTAGGTCAACCAAGTATGTTGTATGCACAGGGAACAACCATGAGAAAAAAACATAGCATTCAAAAGCAATCAATTTTGGGCTCATATGGTGGGAACAGATGGGTTAAAATTACAACGATGGAGATCCAACAAGCCACTCAGATCGACATTTTTCATTCATTCAAGGTTTTCAACATCGCGCGAGGTTTAACGACAAGCACAAATCATCGAATTTTCGGAGCCCCAAAGTGTCGAAGTGTCGAAGTTCTGGAACCCCGAAGTCTTGGAGTGGGCCCTCACTGCCACGTCACTCTGGGAGTTCATCGTCCAGGAGGTTTTTGATCTAAAAATAGGGGGATGACTTTTTTTTCTATGCAAGCACCCTCTACTCCATTAAAATAAACTTTTCAGGACCTTGCTCTATGTCAAAGTTGTGAAAGAGATTTTATGTGTCAAGTTTAGGCTTCTTTTATGTGTGTATGTGTGAGGTTCTTTGAAAGTTTAAATATGTAGTTTAAAGAATACAACAACAAATATAACATGCATCAATTAATAACCAGCAAACACTCACAACAAGAACAACATGATAAAGGAGTTCACCCCCAACTGGGCTACATCTCCTTGAGCCTCCATCAATGGACTAGGCTCTCTGGGATTAGTTTGTCAAATATTATTTTACAAGTTTCTTCTCAACTCCAATAGATTTACTAACTGTACCATTGGGTTCAAAATACATAAAAACCCCAAAAATGACTAATAGAACTCTGAAAACGGATCATGGCTCATCCGGGCATGACCTCTTCTACATGTGGCCTTGAGCCTCCCTGAGCTTCCTTGTGGAAAACACACCTGTAAAAGTCCTCAAATGCCTCTGAAACCTATCCCAATGTGCTTAGAGAATAACAATTAGCCAAAAATGTCTATCGAGTCACAGAAAACAAACTTGGGCTCATCTGAGCATGGCCTCCATCAATGGTGGCCCTAATCTCCCTGGAGCTCCTAAAACTTAAAGGTAGAAAAACCTACAAAATAAGTCTCCAAATGCCTTTGAAAATAGTTCCAATGGATTCATAACATCCAAAAACCCCTAGCTAGGCTTTTTCGGCACCTCATTTAGCCAAACAATGAAGAAGATAGGCCTCCTGCCATTTTCCTCCTTCAAGCTTGTTGTCTTTGGTTCGCCAAAACGCACCTGTGTGTGAGAAACCTGGCCTCTGTGTGTTTTTCCATGCCTAAACCTAGCACCCTGCACATACCCACAAAATGCATGAATTTTTTGCATCGTTAGCGAAACTAAGCCCCCAAAGGCGAAGGTGTTGGGCGCATGGGGGGGCATGTGGCCATGTCCCAACGCTAAAATAGGGGCCCGTTTGCATGTGGTTTGTAGGCTCGACACGTGTCTAGGAGCATGGGTATATCCATTCAAAAATCTTGCATGAATCCCATGCAAAATTCATGTGGCAAAGGGTCATATGGGAGTGTGCATAGAAACGGGTGTTGGGGCTAAGCCCAAGCCCCAAACACGCACCCAAACCACAACACTAACACTTTAAATGTATATGGGCGCATTCTATGGTAGGCGCACCGGTTGGGAGGCCTTTTCCAAAGATTTTCCATGGTGGGGGAGGTCCGGGGTTCGATCCCCATGGACTCGATAACATTTTGATATACCATAACCAGGGTGCCACGTGGCAGCCCATGCCTGGGGCACGTGGCACCAAACCATTTGACAAAAAGATGCCCCGTGTCTCAAATCTATTTGCCCACATGTCTACCCAAACTGCCAACTCAACAATGACATGTCAGCACTTTCCACATCACCCGCCACGTCATCGGTCGTACCCCTGCCACATCATCCTATACGGACTGTACAGTTAGCATTTTTTTTTTGCCTGTTTGGCAAATCGAACAGATCGCGATATCTCACTCATCGAATGTTCGTTTGATCCCATTCAAAGTGCATTGGGTTCGTGACAATGAGGTCTACACACTCATTTGTTTTTAGGTGATTCTGAACACTTTGATTTTTGGGCTAAATTTTGACCCCTAGTCCAAATTCTAATCACACCTTCCCATTGAAAGGATTTTGGACCCACAAAATCTAATGATTATCTGTCTGAGTTTCAATACTCTTCTACTTCCAAGTTCTATCAACTGATTCTACTTGAAAAGTCTTTTTGACAATCACCTGGATACCTTGACATGCCATGCACTGTAACTGGCTATGTCCCTCAACCACTGTTCTCTAGCTGATGTTGACCCACTGTTCTCTTTGTGCTTGGAAGACTGTCAGCCTTCCCACTGAGAGTCAAGTCCCTCTTTTGAACTCTTTGGTGTCAACACAATTCGCTCTACAATGGCTGCAAAAACTTTCCTGCGACAACTTGTCACAAACCAAGAAAACCATCAATCTTGAAAACAAATTTATACTAGACTGAAAATGATGCCAACAAAGTCTTTTGGCTCTTCAAGAAAACGGTCGCATCTTGTACTTCATCAAAGTACATGGAATTTTCCTACATCTTGGTGTACTCAATATCGACTTACAAGTTGACAAACACCATTGACTAAACATAAGTCGAAAAAAACATGATCGACACAACATAGTCGTCAAAACAAAATCGACACAAGTCGAGACTCATTTGAAACATATCGACATTCCCAACGACAAGTCGACATTCATGATACACAACCATGTTACAATCATGAATCACTCATAATGAACTATCACCAAGTTCATTGTTTACACATACAAAATCTCATGCATGTGCATAGCTCTTCAACTCTCCTTCAAGTACAAACATAAGTACATAAACCCAAAACCATGTGGGTACATAAGAAAAGAAAATGAAAAAGCTATAAATGCCTGCAACAAGTGAGTATCATACCCATCTTTACATCCTCCTAGCAAATTTTTGCAACAACAAGAATGCCTTCAAATGAATTGCATTCACATGCAAACTTGCATCATACAAGTTATGATAAACTGTTGCAACTTGTCATACTTTCAACATAAAAGCATACATAAGGCTGAAATGTGCATCTACAACAGAAAAATGCAAGCCTTACTTGCTCAAGAAATCTAACCATTTCTTACCAAGCCAATTCAATGGTGACTTTTTCTGTTGAAAATCATCTTCTTGTGAATCATCTTGACTCACATCAATGATGGAATCTCCTCTTCCATTCCTGCCAGTCTCTTTATCCATCTTCTTCTTGTCATGTGGATGAGTGGTTGGATGCAATGTCCAACATTGGTCAATGAGATAACCCCACTTCAGGCAATGAGTGCAAATCTTTTGCATCCTCTTTTCAAGTTTCCTTTGCTTGGAAAGTTGCCTGAAAGTGGTCAATCTTTTCCAACATTTTGAAACATGATGGTTATCTAAACCACAATATGTACATGGACTTTTTCTTCCATTTTTACATGCAAATTTACCATGCTTAACATAATCAAAAGCAACTGAATGATAGGCAGAAATATACCTTGAACATTCACCTTTATCGCCTTCTTGAGGAGGTGAGTTGGAAGAGTTACCAACTCTCTTTTGAAGACCAACAAAAATGTTCTTGTCTTCATGGCTATCACAACTCTCTTGTTTCCAACATTTGCATTCATCTTGAACACATACTTTGCATTCTTGAGGGATTGAACATACAACAAAAGTTCTTGAACATTCACCTTTATCGCCTTCTTGAGGAGGTGAATTTGAAGAGTTACTAGCTCTCTTTTGAAAACCAACAACAGTGTTCTTTTCCTCATGGCTGTCACAACTCTCTTGTTTCACACATGTGCACTCATCTTGAACACAAACTTTGCATGCTTGAGGGATTGAACTTGCAACAAAAGTTGTTCTTGGAAATTTTTCCCTTGTCTCCTCAACTTTGGAATATGTTCCATCTTTCTGTTCATATACAAGACCACAATACGTGGGTCTCTCCTCAACAACAATAGGCTCAACAATGCCTTGTGCATACTTGCCTAACCCTCTACCTTCATAGCCCATTTTTAACAATAACTTGGACCCTATTCCTCTTGTGTGATTTTCAAAAACACCAAAGCATTCATCTTGAGAGGAATTTGAAGATAAACTAACATTACATACCTCATGTTCATGCA
>ML792086.1:67949-109284 GCA_009831015.1 Picea engelmannii | reverse complement strand
ATCAGCAAGTCGTGCCATCTTTTCTTTAGCATATTTGCAGGCAGACCCTTGTCACAAGAGCTCACTCTTCGTGACTGAAAGAGTAATGTCCACGGGACATCCTCTACTTTATAGTTCTTTGACCATCTCTGTCCGACAGCAGGTAGGCCGGTGGCTAGACTAAGGAACTGTTTGTTGATTTCCAACTGCACATCCCCAACCTTGGCTCGACAGCCATCGAATGTTAATGCAAATTGCCGAGCCACACCAGTGTTATAACCATCAATTTTTCAGATGAAAGGGAGCCATCCGAATTCTTCCAGGTCACTATATGCACCATCAAACATTAACAGGGCCTGGCATCCATTGGGTTCAACCCTTACGACTGGAGCCATGGCACGGGCATCACGGTAGGGTTTGGATTAAACACACAGGAGCATAATCGATATGGCTAACACTTGCAAGCGCTCAAAGAGGAGGCAAATCAATAGGCGCGTGCGAAGGTGGTGGGTTAGTTCACCGCCATGCAGAACATTAAAGGCTCAGTACAGCGTTGTTTAATCAATCATGACACCACTCAAACCACATTAATCGGCTAACATGAGAATTCAAACGGTGGACAGTGATACCAAGGCACGATTGTATTGTTTGAAACCATGAACATTCGATATAGAATCAAACCAAAGTTAATACGTGCCATTAATCAATGTAAACTCAGAACCATATATCAATGCGCCATATTATAATTCAAACCAAAGTAAGTCCAAATGTTTCATCAACGCGCCAAGTATATAATCAAACATTGACATTCAACATGTAAAATTCAACTTATGTGTTACTCATGTGCCTTGTTTTATAATCAAAGTTGATAAGAGACTTCACAAAGTCACTAAGCCAAGAGCTTATAATAGCAAGTATTAAAACAAAATCAACCGTCGCTCTTATGAAATCAAGTATAACTCATAAATTCTCATGTTCAATACCTCATCAATCAAATAAAAGCCAAGTTGCGCAATCAAAACAAGAATGTCACAGTTTGAAAAATGTCCTCAGCCATATAATCAACCAAAGGTAAGTGCCTTTCAAAACATCAATGAGCAGACCACGACAGTTAAAATAAAAATGGAGGAGTTTTCACGCTTTTAGTCGTGAAAACTAATTTGAAACGAAATTGCAAACATCGCATAGAATGAAAATATCGACTCTTTGCAAAATGCGACAGCAATTTGAAGTTCAAGAGACATAGGTGTAGGCAGCTTTTAGGGCAATTGAAAAAATTGAGTTGGCTACCAACAATGGCGACACACTGGGAGAAGAAGTTATCTCTGTTGAAAGAAACAAACTCAGATTAGGACAGCAGAGAAAAATTCAACTCAGAAATAACAACCAAAAAATTGTACAAACATCATTATTTGCCATCTTTCCCATCAGTGTTTTAAAAGATGCAAACTAATAATAGTCCCAAGATCAGCAAGTCATGATATTAATGATAAAACCTTCAATACTGTTGGCATGGCCACTGCTGCTAGTAGGCGTCCATAGCCTCGACAGGGTTTCCATTTAACCCACTCGGACGTTCGTATCCTGTCAAGAAGTTCTAGATCAGAGTAAAGGACTTTTTTAAGAGGTTTCTCACAATTTTTGCAGATTTTTGTTTACTCGACATTGCTTTGCTGCCAGCAGGCCTGTTCAGTACCCCGACGAAGTTGTCTTGGCACCATGCTTGTATTTACCCGCTGCCAGCGGACCTGTTCAGTATCTCGGTGGGTTTACAAGCACTTCCCACAGCTCTTATTGATATTTTTATGTTGTTTTTATTTTGAGTGTAGCTGAGCGGGGTGACACTGAAAAATCTTGATATTTTAACATATTTTTCAGACCTCGTCAGAATATTTATTTATTTTTTTTTTTTTTAAACACAGTCCTTTATCTAGCTCCAGAAAATGTCTTATTTCTAAAACAACTTACTATGACAGGGAGACATCCTTTTGAGTCATTCCTCTACGGAAAAGGGACAGCGTAAAAAAAAAATTAAAGATGATCATGACAAACTTCACTCAGAGATTGAAATCAGTAAACTTCTTACAAACAACAAAATTTTCAAACATAAATATCAATTTCAGAAATATATATCATTGATGTTCATACAACTTTTCAGGAGTTATTTCAGCGAAGAGATTTTCCCATGATTTGAATCTGAATTGTTCAATACATAGGCATGCATATCTTTCAAAAAATACCAAAAGAAATTAATCAATCCAAATCCAAATCAAAACAAGAAACAAATGAAAATAATGCAAACAAAAGAAATATTTACATAATGTACAAGGGTAGAAATCAAGCAAAGTATCTTTTCAGGGCTTGGCCATTCACCGGGTAGGTGTCAAGCTTCCCTTCAAGATTTTGCAATCGAAAGGAACTAGGACCCAACTTTTTAGCAATCAGAAATGGCCCAAGCCACAAATTTTGAAACTTAGTATGTTCTCCCTTTCCTTCGTGTGGTTTGTCCCACTTTAAGACGAGATCGCCTACTTCAAAATTCCTATCCGAAGCAGAATTAGAATCGAACCAGCTTTTAATCAGTTGTTGATGTTGGTCTAACTTACGCTTAGCTTGGGTTCTTACTTCTTCTAACTTCATCAAAGCGTTAATACGGTTTTCTAAAGGGGGACAATCTTCTTCTTGAAATTTTTGTGACAATTGGAGCGAAGGAAGAAGAATGTGAGGTGGCAGAATGGCTTCTCTGCCATAAACAAGAAAAAAGGGGGAGTTACCTATAGAAACTTTGGGTGTTACCCTATCAACCCACAGTGCATTCAGCAGTGCGTTGTGCCAGTTCTTGTGATTTTCAGCCACAGTTCTCTTGATAATTTTGATCAAGTTCTTGTTGGTTGATTCTGCTAAGCCATTACCCTGGGGGTAGTAACTGGCAGAATACTTAAGCTTTATTCCTTTCTCTAAGGCGAAGTCACTCATTTCAAGAGAAGAAAAGTATGAAGCGTTATCAAAGACTAGACAATCAGGGATACCAAAACGAGTGATGATATTCGAGTTTAGAAAAGCGATCACCTGACTTGTGTTAACAGTTTTTAGCGCGGTGGCTTCAGACCATCGAGTAAAGTAATCAGTGGTTGTCACAATATACTTGTGTTGTTGTGAGGATGGAGGGTTAATAGGACCAATGATATCAAGGCCCCATTGCTGAAAAGGAGAATCGACTGTGACGGGTTGCAAGGAAAAGGCTGGTTTTTGCAATCGCCCTGATGCTTTCTGAAAAACGATACATTTGCAACACAAGGCATGGGCGTCTCTCAAAAGCGTTGGCCAGTAATAACCGGCTCTCAAAACCTTATGAGTAGTGGTGTCGCCACCGAAGTGACCACCAGCTTCTCCTGCATGCAACTCAAGCAAGACTCTTTCTGCTTCGTCCTTTTCAAGACAACGCATCAGTATGCCGTCAAAATTCTGACGAAACAGTATACCATTAACTAAATGAAAGGAGGTGGACTTTAGTCTCAAAGCTCTTCTCTTGGCAGGGTCAAGGTGACGGGGTGCTGATCCATGTTCAAGACAAAATCTAATATCATCGTACCAAGGACTTACGAGGTTTTGTGCACAACAAATCAAATTCTGATCGTGTTGTTCTAGGTCTGACGTATCACTATCTTCTTGTTGTTTGGTTTCTGAATCAACTACCAATTTACACAACCCTTGGCCTCTCACGATATGTTCTGGGGTGATCTCTAAGTCATACTCCTGCAAGGAGGTGACCCAGTTGGCTCTTTTCTCTCCTAACTCTTTTTGCACTAACAAATTCCTAACGGCACGGTAGGGGACAATGACCTTCGTCCTTGACTTCAAAAGATATGACTAGAAATGCTTAACTGACTTGAAGACAGCGTAGGCTTGCCGATCGACCAATGGGTAGTTAAGTTCAACACCTTTGAAAGCAGAGCTCATAAAGGCGATGGGTACTTCGTTGTTTTCAGAATTCTTCTGAGTTAGGACCATGGCATAGGAACGATCAGAGGCAAAAGTATAGAGGGTAAAGTCTTGAGAGAAATCAGGGCTCATGAGAGATGGAGCGTCTATTATGGCCTTCTTTATATCGTTGAAAGCTTGGTTTTCAGTAGGTCCCCAGTGATATTGGATGTCTTTCTTAATCAGGTTCTGGAGAGGCCTGACCATTTCGGAGAAACTGGGGATGAATCTTCTCACGAAATTGATCTGGCCTAAAAAGGACTGCATGGACTTTTTGGGGGTAGGTGGGGGAAGTTTAGCGATGGCTTGGGTCCTCTCAGGGTCAATAATCATTCCATCACTAGACACAATGAATCCTAGTAATTTACCCTGTTCCACTGCAAAGATGGACTTCTTGGGGTTCAAGGAGATGCCGTATTTACGACATCGTAGAAGAACGGCTCGTAAGTGAGTTAGATGATCGTCTTTGTTTTTCGAATAAACGGTTACATCATCTAAGTAGACTACTACGGAGTGATTGATTAAACCTCTAAAAGCAATGTCCATTCCTCTCTGAAAGGTAGCACCAGCATTAATCAATCCAAAGGGCATTTTGCGATAAGCATAAGTGCCCCACGGGGTACGGAAGGTAGTTTTTAATTGGTCTGACGGAGACATCAAGACTTGGTTGTATCTAGAGAAACCATATAGTAAGGATAGCCTCTCGGAACCAGATACTTGTTGCAATATTTGTTCCATGGGAGGGACAGGATAATTATCTTTGTCAGATGCTTTGTTGAGGTTTCGAAAATCAACACAAAGTCGAATTTCCCCGTTTTTCTTCCGCACTGGGACTAGGTTGGATACCCATTGAGTATTCCTAACAAGAAAAATTATTTTAGCACTTAGGAGTTTATTCAATTCTTTTTGTACGGTCGGTTCTAATTTAGGATGCATTTTCCTCAGTTTCTGTTGGAAGGGTAAGGTTTGGGGTTTCATTGGGATGACATGCTGTATAATATTAGGATCAAACGTCTTAAGATCATCGTAAGTCCATGCAAAGACATCTTTGAATTCTTTAAATAATTTAACAAAAGCAGCTTTTTCTTGTCTAGAACATCCCAAGCCTAAATTGATACACTGAAGATTTTCACTAGTCCCTAAATTGACTTTTTCATAAGACAATGAAGAACTGTTGGTTTTGCAATTGACCGTCTTTTTAAATTTATCTTCAAAATCGTAAAACTTTTCTAATCTAATAACAGATTTGGGTATAATCTTTACCATGTCCGATAGAGCTTCAGGAGATTTCGGATTAGGTATTACCGTAAAGTCGTGCAAATTGTCATCATGCGTTTGTTCATCTATCACAGCGCTTTGAAAGGTTTCTTCCATGTGCAGAAAGTTAATGATATGTTGATCATCATCAAATACTCTCCAGTTCGTGATATTGTCAGGAATAGATGGTCGAAACAACAACTCCACGGAGAATGCATTTGGGGACAAGCCTTCTGCAGGAAGAAGTTTAGAGGCAACATTAGCTAGTAGATCTGCTTCAGCATTATTTGATCTAAGAATGGAATTTATATTAAAAGCAGAAAATTTGTTCATCAAACTCCATACCTCAAACTGGTAACACTTGAGATGTGGGGAAAGACAGTGTATAGAATTTCTCACCTGCCTAACCACTATTTCAGAGTCGCCGAATACAATCAGATTTTGAATGTTCATGTCCAAGGCTTTTCTGAGACCTTGTAATAAAGCCTCATATTCTGCAATATTGTTAGTACATTCAAACTCTAATCTACAAGCCAATAATGTCTTGTTACCTGCCGGATCAATAATGATGCAGCCTGCACCAGCTCCTTCTTTAGACTTGGAACCGTCGAAATATAAAGACCAAATTTGATTTCCATCGGGCTCACAGGACTGTAGGATATAAGCTGTTGGTTGCGTACATGCTAGGATCTCGGCTTGATGTTGCGGATCGTCGATAGGTGAAATTTCCGCCATGAAATTTCCGAAGTAGGTGTCCATTCCTTTGACTTCAGGTGCATTAACAGGAGGTGTGTACGGTTCATTAGGATCGTTCAAGTCTGTGACCGTGAACTTGAGATAACGCTCACGATTCACCCTGATCTTATTGGGCTTACCATTTTCTGGAAGCCATAAGTGAGACCAATCTGTTGCGAAGTAACCTTGTAGCTGCTCTGACCAGTCCCTGCTCAAAAACAGACCATACACTTCTGGAATATCTACCACAATTATATCAATAACTTGATGAACCTTTGGGTTAGACGATAATCTAATCAATACATTTCTTAGTTCGCATATAAATTTAACGCCTGATCGATCAAGTTGTATGATTTTCAAAGAAGAGGGTTCCACTTCAGCGTTAATCTTTTGGCAGACTGACCAAGGCATCACATTGGACGATGCTCCTGAGTCAACCATACAATTATGCACATTTCTGTTGAAGATTTCGAAAGTTAAAAGAAAAGGAGGTACATTCTTACGAGTATTTAAAGTCGTAGCTTGTGTTTTATTACTCACAGTTTCTAAGACTACTTTATCTGAATTATTTACACTATTTACATTGTTATTTACATTATTTACAAAAATTACAGGAAGGCTTCCTTTATATTGAGGATCATGATTATTTTTTATGGAAGTCTTCTACAGCACTTTGCTTTGCACAACCTTATTGTTATTTGAACTAACATTCTTGCCATTTTCTGAAATATTTTGCAACATCTTTTGTAACAAAAATGGAAACTTCAACAACTCATAAATAGAAATGTTATCCCTTAATTTCTTAAGATCTTCAACAAAATCATAATCTAATTTAGGACTGACATTACTCTGTTTAATTTCTGTTGATTTAGATGGCTTTGGAGGTAAAGTTATAGTGTTTTCGACAGGAGGTTTGTTTGTTGTCTTACTCCTAGTGTTGTAAGGGTGAACAGTCTCGAAGTTGGCTTGGAATATGCTATCCGAGAGGTGTCCAAAGATGTTTGGAGAAGAATCTTCTTCTTGAATGGTTTCCTGTTCAACTTCCTCTTGAGGAATATCAGGAGGGATCAAGTCATCCTGGGCTCCTAGAATTGTCTGGAGAGCACATTGCAAACTTTCTAGGTTCAGGCCTTCAGGATTTGGATTAGGCCGGTTGGTTTGAAAAGGATTTTGGAAAGGCGGTTTGTAGGGTCCTTTACTCGAAGAGGCTTCTTCAGTCGACCTTTTTAATTCTATGACTTGATTAGACAATTTTTGTACAACTTTGGTTAAATTTTCCAAATCAGAGTTTTCGGGTTGTGTCTTGTTTTGCATAGGTCTGGGAAGAATTTCAATCTTCTTTTTGGAAGAAGTAACAGTTTCAGTTTCGTTGCTAGAAGAGTCCTTAAGGCTAAGTATGTCTTTTTCAATCTGAGTAGCCTCTTCAAAGGCTTCTAACAACGTGGCCTTTTTAGATCTTTTTACCCAAATAGCTATACTTTGATGTAGAGCTTTAGTATAGTAAGCTATTACAAGAGACTCAGTAGGCATAGAGTCTGCAGGGATTCTATTCTTAAGTGTTAAAAATATTTGATTAAAATCTTTAGCTTTTTCTTTCGAGTTCATTTTTAAGCTTGAAAGATCCATGACTAAAACTTCCGGAGGTTTGCCATCTCCGAATTTTTCCAAAAAGCATGACTCAAACTTTTCCCAAGACACTATGGTATGAGGCTATTGGGCGAAGTACCAAGTGGACGCATTACCCTCAAAGGTGTAAGGGAACAACCTACAGACGACATCTTCGTGTTCAACATTACGGAGTCTGATGGCTAACATAATTTTTTTGATATGATCTTCAACTATCTGTTTTGAATCAGGATCAAACTTGGGAAGACATTTCTCTGGGTGCTTAGGTAAAGGGTGCTCGGCTCCAGGTACAGCTACAGCATCCTGGTCCAACCAGGGTCTAGCAGGATTGTTTTGATTTTCCATTGGGGAATTGGTCGTGGAAGGCTGAGAAGGTGGTTTTCCTTCGTCAGAACAGGAATCTCCTCCAGAAGAGGAAGGAGATGAGGGAGGTGGTGAAGGAGGTATCCCAGATCCTACTGCAACAGGATTTGTGTTTGGATCTATAGGATTCACAGTGAGGTCTGTGTCACCTAACTGTTCTCTGATATCAGAGAAGTCTAAAGGTTGACCCCACGGGCGGTTTGGTTTCCTAAGACTAGCTAAGGCACTATGTGTTTTGATAAGAGATTGAAGAACGATCTCTTGGAAATCACCACCTGTAGGATTAGGGGTTGCTGGCTCAATTGTGATCTGCGGATCTTCGGTTGAAGTAGTTGTTGTTTGAGGGGGGATATAATCTTGTGAATGGCTTCTAGTCACTATAGGGGTGCGATTAGGTGGAGGAGGAGTCTTGCGACCGCCTCGTGATATTAATTAAGTTTAGGCCCTCCTTCTAGCGCCATTTGTTAACGGGCGAAAATGACCGTCCGTCAACTGGGAGAGTGGAACCAGTCCGGGGTTGTCTAAATAACCCAAGCCATTTGGAATGGACCACCCTGACGAGTTTAACGGCTCCTTTGGCCGCTCTAAGGTCTTCTATGAAAACCAAAGAGAGAAATGATCTGAGCTAAGTAATCTAACTAAAGTAAATAAAACAAGCTATAACTGTAACTAAATACAAGAAACTAACTAAAATAAAGGAAACTAGAAACTAATAAAACAAAGATAATGAACTAATATACTAAATATAAACTATTCTAACTATTCTATCTACAAACTACTAATAACTCAAATCAACTATCTAATTATCAGATGCAATATTACTTATTCACAAATGTACACTATAAACAATCTACAGATTTGTTTAAAACCTGCAAAACTCATGTATTTTCTGCCCTAAGACAGCCAAGAATCTCTTTTGATTTTTTATATTTTATGAAAAAGGAATAAACATTACTGAAATTAAACAATCTAATATATTTACTGAAATTAAACAATCTAATATATATCTAATTAAACTTATATCTAAATTAAACTACTTAATGAAAACAGTAAACAACAAACTAATTGACCTGGAAATGCTCCAAGTCTGCCCTGTGTAGGATGACTTCTAAGCTGGTCGGAGGAAGAATTCGCACCGGTTAATCCGTGAGATTTTCGTAAACGATTGGTTGTGCTGCTTCTTGAAGTGGTTTACAGGACAAACAAGACATAAAAGAAAATCATAACAATCTTATGATTATAAATTCCTGCAATAAGGGAAACCTGTTATGCAAGGACTTATATATAACAATTCAATCTATGAAGAAGATAAACCTGTCATTCACACACTGAATTAACAATCGTTATGTCTTTTATCTATTTGGAAGAAACAAGATAAGGATAACAGTGATAAAATTATATCATTTGCATTTGATTTAGATAGCTAAAGTAGTCATAAATCATAGACAAAATGATATACAAAACATGAAACAAAATGTTGATATATTGAAAAGCTAAAGCTGTGAAAAAACATCAATTCTGCTCCAGTTTGCATTAGAATTCCATATCCTTGTTCTCCCACGAATGAGGATGTCCATTATTACAAAAATCATAAGTTTATATAAGTTTCTCCACAGGGTAAAACATCCCTGTGGATAATCATCAAACAGTTTTACATAATCTGGGAAAAAATCCCAAAATCTACTAAACTAAGCAGTCTAAAATGCAAGTGAAATCCTTGAGATATCCTCCAACTGCCCATAAACTCAATTGCAATTCGAATTTACCTACAATAGGACACAAATATCAAATTAGAAGGATATTTCGGTAACAAAATACAAAAAAAATGATCCTACAGACTTAGCTACAGAATCATCTGATTCTGTAGCTAGTCTAAAATAGCACACAGGATAAGATACCAATCAAATAAAATCTTAAAAGAAATCAAATCCAATTTAATTTTCTTTTAATTAATCATCAAAACGAATTACTAATAATTCAATTAAAATTACCATTTGAATTAAACAATATCAAAGTGAATGCAATGGAAACATAGTAAGGAATACTCTGTTTTCAGTTACCATAAAACATGGTCAAATCTTGACAAGCTTGTTTTGTATTAAATGAAATCAAGTAGTGAACCAAATCGTATAAGATACGATGTAATTGGACACAATCATAATCGGTATAGTCATAATTGAATGTAATCAAAATTGATTTGTCATTGCTGTAAAAGATTTGATCAAATGCCAATAAGGAAAGGCCGTTACGATTGTTGCCAAACATTCAAAACAACATCAAACTTCACCATAGATTTGAATCGTTGAGCCTTCACATAACCAATCAGACAGAATCACATAATGATCATAGCCATCAACATCATTGATAACCATAATCTGAGCAACAATCAAATCGAATTGTGATTGAGCCAAAAATAGAAACACATCGTAATCCTGGGCATGATCATTTACGTCCAACAAATCAAAATTAAACAATATATTCGTTGCAATATAAACCAAGCTGAGAACACGGTCAAACCATATCATGTGAATCGAATAGTTGGATACAACAGCTATGATTTACATCTTTTCGCAAATTGGTTACACCTCAACAGGATGGTATTCGAATTGTTCATAAGATATAAAATCACAACAATTAACTTTAATTGCCAATCATATCATCTAGAACATCACCAATTCGAATTTGATATTGACCGTGTTTGAAAGTTGAATAACAGAAACAACCTGTGTTTAGACCGAGTATTCAATTGAAACTAAATTAAAACAACCAAATCTATCGTATGATTGATCGAACCAAAACCAAATCCAATCAAAGCTAATTCGGGAATTCGATTAATCAAAACAAACTTATATACAATAATGCATGCTTATTAAACAATTTCAAATTGATGCTATACACAGAGCTGTGAGTTCATCATATAAACAAGTGATAATCATACCAGTATGACTGTCCAGACTATGCTAGGTTCGAGTTTACAATCGCTGTAGCAGACTCCATGTTTTTGAACAAAATCGAACCAGTCGTTCGTTGCTTCTTATCCATGGATGGCATCTTTGCCTTTTGACTGGTGAGCTTTGCAACTTGGTCTTCCAGATCGTGAATTCTGGATTGCAGCATTGGCACATCAATGTAATACCTTTCAAGCCATGCACCACACTGATCACACGGTTGAGTTGCTAGCTGAGATGGGACAGGAGAGGGTTTCGACGAGTCACCAGGGGTTTCACAAGGCATTTTAATGCCGGGATAACTTGGATCATCTCGTAAACAAGGAGGTAGGTTCTTCACAAAATCATAGGCTGGTTTATCACACAGACCTTCAGAGTAGGGATACTTGCTTGCTAGGAAATGCTCAATTTCTGAGTCAGATTCCTCACTGGGCACAATAGGGTCAGGGTTGACAGGTGCCTTTGGTTTGTTTCTTGCCATGCGAGAGATTAATCGGGCGTTCTTCTTACCTTTATAATTGGCATTAGGTTGGGTCTTGGGATTTTTAGCCACAGGTTTAACCTTTTCCACCTCTGTGGTCACAGAATTGGGTAGGTCAATAGATGGCTCGAGTAGGGGTTTGGGTAGGAGAGCGTTGTAAGGCACAGGGGGGATAGGTTTGCTTTCGCTCACCACAGGTTTGTCAACCTGTGGTGGGCTTGACTCATCAAAACCATTAAGTTTAAGGAAATTCTCCCAACAGTCACGACGTAACCCCAACTCATAAACCATAAGCATTTTGATTAACCCAAAATGGAAGAGGCTGGTATCGGCCTGGTTGCGTTTATACCTTTTGGCCATTTTAAACAAACTCCCATGCAGGTAGTGAGGCATGTTAAGTTCAAAACCCATGAAAATCATAAGAAGCCGAAGGTGATACATGAAAACGAGACCATACCTGCCCTCGCAAGTGACGAATTGTTTAGTTATCATCAGCAAGTCGTGCCATCTTTTCTTTAGCATATTTGCAGGCAGACCCTTGTCACAAGAGCTCACTCTTCGTGACTGAAAGAGTAATGTCCACGGGACATCCTCTACTTTATAGTTCTTTGACCATCTCTGTCCGACAGCAGGCAGGCCGGTGGCTAGACTAAGGAACTGTTCGTTGATTTCCAACTGCACATCCCCAACCTTGGCTCGGCAGCCATCGAATGTTAACACAAATTGCCGAGCCACACCAGTGTTATAACCATCAAATTTTTGGATGAAAGGGAGCCATCCGAATTCTTCCAGGTCGTTATATTCACCATCAAACATTAACAGGGCCTGGTAGCCATTGGGTTCAGCCCTTACGACTGGAGCCATGGCGCGGGCATCACGGTAGGGTTCAGATTAAACACACAGGAGCATAATCGATATGGCTAACACTTGCAAGCGCTCAAAGAGGAGGCAAATCAATAGGCGCGTGCGAAGGTGGTGGGTTAGTTCACCGCCATGCAGAACATTAAAGGCTTAGTACAGCGTTGTTTAATCAATCATGACACCACTCAAACCACATTAATCGGCTAACACGAGAATTCAAACGGTGGACAGTGATACCAAGGCACCATTGTATTGTTTGAAACCATGAACATTCGATATAGAATCAAACCAAAGTTAATACGTGCCATTAATCAATGTAAACTCAGAACCATATATCAATGCGCCATAGTATAATTCAAACCAAAGTAAGTCCAAATGATTCATCAACGCGCCAAGTATATAATCAAACATTGACATTCAACATGTAAAATTCAACTTATGTGTTACTCATGTGCCTTGTTGTATAATCAAAGTTGACAAGAGACTTCACAAAGTCACTAAGCCAAGAGCTTATAATAGCAAGTATTAAAACAAAATCAACCGTCGCTCTTATGAAATCAAGTATAACTCATAAATTCTCATGTTCAATACCTCATCAATCAAATAAAAGCCAAGTTGCGCAATCAAAACAAGAATGTCACAACTTGAAAAATGTCCTCAGCCATATAATCAACCAAAGGTAAGTGCCTTTCAGAACATCAATGAGAAGACCACGACAGTTAAAATAACAATGGAGGATTTTTCACGCTTTCAGTCGTGAAAACTAATTTGAAACAAAATTGCAAACATCGCATAGAATGAAAATATCGTCTCTTTGCAAAATGCGACAGTAATTTGAAGTTCAAGAGACATAGGTGTAGGCAGATTTTAGGGAAATTGAAAAAATTGAGTTGGCTGCCAACATGATCCCCACGGACTCCATAACATTTTGATATACCATAACCAGGGTGCCACATGGCAGCCCACGCCTGGGCCACGTGGCACCAAACTATTTGACAAAAAGTTGCCACGTGTCTCAAATCTATTTGCCCACGTGTCTGCCCAAACTGCCAACTCAACAATGAAACATCAGTACTTTCCACATCACTTTCCACGTCAGCGGTCATACCCCTGCCACGTCAGCCTGTATGGACAATACAATCAACGTTTTTGTTTTGCATGTTTGGCAAATCAAACAGATCGCGATATCTCACTCATATAATGTCCATTTGAGCCTGTTTGAATTGCGTTGGGATCGTGAAGATGAGGCCTACGCACCCGTTCGTTTTGAGGTGATTCCGAACACTTTGATTTTTGGGCTAAATTTTGACCCCTGGTCCAGATTCTGATCAGTTTTGGTCTAGAGCAAGCAAAGTGTCGAAGTTCCAGAGCCCCAAAGTGTCGAAGTGGGTCCTCACTAACACATCACTCCAGGCTCATACTACTTCGGGAGGTTTTCAAATGCAACACTACAGGTCTCCCAAAGTTTCGAACTCACGAAATCCCTTAATTATTAAAGTATGAACCTCGAGTTAATAGGTATAATATAAGTACGTATTAGTGACTTCACGATATTAGCACTTCGGGAGATCTAGATGCAAAAACAACCCAGTTATTCAGAGCTCCAAAGTCCCAAAGTGTCGAAGACATGTGGAACTCATCAATCATGACACATGGCACTCACCTCAAGCCCTTTGATTGTGTCATCTGCGCTATTTCTAGGTGACACATGTCCCTCTCTTTTCATGACACACTGATGATATGATGTCATGTCACCATGTCACTCTGAGAGTTCGGTCATCCGGGAAATGTTCATACTTTTCACTCAGAAGCTCTCGAACCCCAAAGAGTCAAAGTCCCAAAGTCCTAAAATGATGAAGGTTAAAGGTTAAAAAAGGGTCACCAAACTAGGAATGGGGAAGCTACATGTCTAGACTCCAGAAAAGCGCAACACGACTTGCTTTTGTCCTCAAAAGGATAAATGGGGGAAAGACACAACCACACTTTCAGTTGTCTCCAGTGGCCCCCAACAACACGTAGGCATGCCAATGCTCGACACATCACTCACTTTTGTCACTCTGAATCAGGTTTTGTCAAAGGCTTAGTGTGATTCAATTTATGCACCAGTCTGGTCTACCATCAACAACAATTTTCAGTTATTTAAGTTGAGACATTTCATGTTAATGCATAATAAGTGATCATTTTTGTTTGATACGAATCACGTCCCTTTTAATTAAGTTAAGTTTGAAGTGATGCATCACTAAGATTACACTGTGTGTTTAATTAAGTCAATTATTTATTTTACAACTAGTGGTATAGAGTTAAGCCTCAGTCCCAGATGGACGAGAGCCTCTGCAACTCTTATAAATATGCAGTTTTTGTATGTTTTAAGGGTTGAGTTTTTTGGGAGGAGAGATCAATACAACAACTGGTTGGACCCATTTTTTTCATGGACTAAAGCTCTCTACCTAGTGAAGATACTATTGATGACAGTGTGTTTGTGTCCAAATTTGTATGTGTTTCTTATATTGAATACAATTTTGATTTGTGCAAAGTAAATTTATTTTCCTTCAGCTACTGTATAACTTGTCTTTATTAATATGAAACCTTTGATAACAAATATGCTTTGATGAATATTTTTTTTTATTGCAACCTGTGGGAGTAATTGTGTTTTTGATACAAGTTTAATGTCTTGAAATGATATTTTAAGTATTAAACTTCTTGCAACGGATTATTCATTAAGTGGTTTGTTGTTTCCCTTTGTTTTTTTACCTCTATTATTTCATTTGTCTGTCATTAGTGTGACGCCATCCAAGGAGGACCCTCATCCATATCATTTTTCCAACCCAACCATGCTCTTGTCTTGGTAAAACCAACCCTCCAACTAACCAACAAAATTAAAAAAGCCAACCATTTTGAACTTGAAGTGGCCTAGCTCTGCCCTTTAGCAGTCAGGTGCAGACTTTTAGACCAACAAGCATCACCAATGAGTGAAGTGTCTCACTATTCTCAAAATTCAAGTCATTGTCATAAATGAATTCATAATTGTTATTAAAATTCTCTTCTATTATTAATGATAAATTTGAACCAAAATCATAACCAGATGAATATGCATGAAAATTTTCAAAACGATTGGAAGCATAATCATTTAATAACTCATTATACTAATTGTTATTAGTAAAAGATTGATAACGTGTTTGATTAATGATAGTTACTTTATCTTGTAATACGGTATTAGTGTAATTATGAACTACTACATGATTACCAAAAAAATTATTATTAGTGAAAAGATTAGGGTATAATGAGAAGTGGTTATTCAAACAAATGAATCTAAAATTTTCTCAGTTTGTAGAATGATCATTAAGGTAAGGAAATGAGACTTGAGTTTCTAATAACATTTATTCTTTATTTTCCTCAAAACATACATCATATTTACCATGATTTGAAATGATTTCAAGAGTATAATTTATTTGATTGAATAGAGGTGTACATTCCCAAGAATGAGTGTCTAGGTTTTTTGAGATACGTGGCTAAAAATCATTCATTACAATATCAAAAAACTCATTTGAAACATCTTTAAAATGACCACTTTCATTATCTTTGCTTATGATTTCAATTTGAGAAAATGATTCATGCTCATTATCTTCTTTACAAAGAGAAGTTTTATAATGTTTTAGAATAGTTTCAGGAGCATTGTTAATTTTATTGGATGTGTCGTAACTTTTCTGAAAATGTTCGTTAACATTCTCTAAATTGTTTGTTTGAATAGGATCAACTATGTCACTAGTTGACTCAAAACAATCATTAATAGTAACAAATGTACTTAAAAAAATTATATCTTCATATTCATCATATATTTCTGAAATACAAGGAACGAAAAAAACGTGTTGAAACCATCCCATTAATTCAATTTAAGAAGGTAAATCTTGTGATTGAAATTGTTAACTAATTAATTTGAATCTAGTAAGAAAATATTCAAAAGGCTCACCTTGAAATCTGCATAGATTCTCAAGTTCCACACATACCTTATCATAGTCATATTCTTGAAAAGTGTGAAGGAACATTCTTGTAAATTGGTCCCAATTATGTACAGTGGACACTGGAAGTGATTGAAACCAGTCGTTGGCCTGGCCTATGAAGGTAAGAGTAAAGATCATGCAGATCACATTTTCATCAATATCATAATTATTGCAATTTTTAATAAATTAAAGAATATGGTCAAAAGCATAAACACTACTTTTCTCATTAAACATTGTATTTGACAAGTGTTTTACTAATTTTAATGGAGTGTTGCAAGATGCTCGTCTGGTGATGCAACTCCAAATACGAACTTTAGAAGGAGCCATTGAAACGTAAAAAGAATTAATAAAAACATATCCAAAGGGACAACTCGTCAGTGGCCCTCCTTCTAGCGTGAAAAATGTTAATGGACAAAACTGACCATGTTCAACATTAAGGAAATCACCTAGTTTGGGCCCCAACTAGACCCTTATCCATTTGGCGTGGTGATCCCAACTGGTTAAATGGGTCTAGTTACCCTTTTTCTAAAACTAATTTAAACTAAATGTTAATCCTAATCTAAACTAATCTAACCTAAGCTAACACTAAACCTACTTGTTTCTTGTTGATGCAGGATAATACTTATTTTTATCAACAGGTAGCAGGGAAAGAATTACCTACTTGCAACATGCTTGTAAGAGGCAATCCTTAGTATTAGCTGAAATGTCGGCTCAACCAAGAAACATGGAAGGTTTCTCCTACAAAAGGAGACTCTAAAAAATGAAATCTATTTTATTATGTAGATAGTCAAAGGAAATCTAATCTATCACAATCGAGAAAAGGAATAGTCCTACTCCCAATCAAGAGCAAGATAAAAGAGAATAGAACAAAATTGAACCTAAGGTAAAGATGAGAAAACAAGTCATAGAAATAGTTCACATGGTCTACAACTATTCAATCATATATGCATATAGAATTATCTAATAGATAGTTATCAGATCTCAGTATACATCTACTTAGATTAAAATCACCATAATTTCATTCAAGATAAAAGATATATGTCATATTAAGGAAATAGTTCTCATAGTGTGAAAGTAATTAGGATCAAGACAACTATGAAATTAGACTGGTAATTAGTTAACAACTCAACACATACAATTCTACTCAAATACAAAATTCAATCTTAATCTAACTCCTCCCAACCCTAAAAAGATAGCTTTACAATAGTTTTAAATAAGCATAGATTGTTCAGATTTAAAAAACAATACTAATTCAACAATTACGCTCATCTAGAATCGAAGATAAACAAGGTTGAACAATATCTTTATTTCAAACTAAAAAACTAAACAAAAATTTAAAACATTATTACAGAGTAAATATGTTTCTCTGGTTTAGTCCAACATGTAGCCTATCTTCTGCAAAACAAGTCTCCCCTCATAACGGTGCAAAGAGTTCCCTCTCTTCGAGAAATGGCATTTCCCCCCTTTTTTCAGTCACTTCATACCCTATTTATTATGAACAAAGTTATGATAATACAAAATAAATTTCATAATCACAATATAAAAATGAAACAAGATTCCTCAAAATTGAACCAAATCTGATCCCAACTGCCAAATAATGGCCTCTTGAATCAAACAAAACTAGAACTAAAAGATAGACATCCAAAAATATGACAAGAGGTTGCCAATATCCATGTATCTAAACTGCTTACAACTTCTTGTAAAGATTTTCAAAACTGATATCTTGTTTAGCCATGAGATCATGCCATCATAGACCTTGTAACAAGAATTTTGACACATGTACACACAAAACCAAAACAAATTAATAAATTAAGTATTTTAAGAGTGACTACAGAATCTATGATTATGTTGTTACTCTGAATTAAGAGATTAACCAAAACAAATTAATAAATTAAGTATTTTAAGAGTGACTACAGAATCTATGATTATGTTGTTACTCTGAATTAAGAGATTTTTCTATTAATTTAAAAACAAATGAAACAACAAATTAAAATAAAAACAAACTCAGATTCATACTTATTAAAAAAATATCTTATCAATCATCGAATATGTACAAAAATAAACTACAAATATATATATATATATATATATATATATATATATATATATATATATATATATATATATCTGCACAAATAAAAATTAATGAGTCACTGGACACTGATGATTTCAACTGGGGAATTGAGGTTTTCAAGAATTTCTTAAATTTGTTCATGCCCATTATATATAGTTTCTGTACTTGGCGCTTTTCATTTTTTCGTTTCCTCTACTACTTATTTAATGGTAATATTATTATTGCAGGGTCAGAAATGGAGGTCGGAATATTTGGGCCTGGAATTTACGCTTGAATATGAGTTGATTGCTTGCATTCGCCACTACAAATTTTAATTCAGGTTTTGATTTTGGGTTACCTGGGATGAGCCCTCACTATGTTCCAACACTTAAGAATTCCTATAAATTAAAACCCTATGCATATTATCCAACTCGTGATGTGTTTCTCGCTTCAAAGAATCCGTAGAAATGCGAACAAGGGTTTCAAAGAAACGATAAAATTGCTTCAATTACAACCAATTTAAAAACCCCTACAAGAGCGATATAACCATTGAAGGATTAAGAAAAGACCTTTGGAAACTTGATGTTGTGTCCATGAAAAGTCTACAAAAACTCCCACTAACTTATTTCTCGCAAAAGAGGAAAAGAATCAGAAAAAAATTCAACGATTTCAGTACCTGAAGGTTCATGTCACACAATAGGGACCATGAATACAACAAAAAACTTGAAATAGGTGAGTATTTTTACCTCACCGGAGAGCAGTAATGTAGGTGTATGAAAAATGTTCATTGGTCAGGAACGAAACAAAACTCGACAGACCATCGAAAATGTCAGACAATTGGCTTAGGTTGATGGATAGTTGGTATGGATTGTTGGTTTTCATTGATGTCAACCATTGGAGAGTGATATTGTAGATTGATGTCAACCCTTGGAGAAAGTTCGGTAGTGAATTCCAGTAGCACAAAGGTTTGGGTAATGGACCCAAGGTTGTTTCATGTATAATGGTATGAGTTTTAATATATTTGAAGGTAAGACTATTCTAGATGGATATTACATGTCATACTATTTCCGGTGGTATGTGGAACGTCACATAACTCCTCACAGTTAGAGAGTTATGGCCATGAGAAGTTGGCGAACCGAGGTTTGGGTAATGGACCCAAGTTTTTTTTATGGATAATGGTATGTGTTTTGAAATATTTGAAGGAAAGACTATTCTATATGGATAGTACATGTCATGTAATTTCCAGTGGTATTTGGAACGTCACATAACACCTCACGGTTAGAGAGTTATGGCCATGTGAAGTTGGAGAACCCTCATGAGTCATCTAGAAGCCCCAAAAGATCAAAGTAGTCAAAGTGGTTTAAGAGATTTTAGAAGGTAAATAATAAAGTGAAGTGATGAGTGTACTATAATTCAAATTGAATACAAAAGAAATTATTTAAATATTAAAGTTAATGGAGAAATTACTAAGTTGACAAGTGGTTAGAAGTGGTTTAGCCCTAAAATTACGAAAGTGGTTTAAGATGGTTAGAAGGTAACCCCTTGAGGTAAAGTGAAGTGATGAGTGTACTATAACTCAAAGTGGATAAAACATAAATTATTTAAATAATAAAGTTAAAAGATAAGTTACTAATTGGACAAGTGGTTAGAAGTTGGTTAACCCTAAAATAAGGAAAGTGGGTTAAGATGGTTAAAAGGTAACCCCTTGAGGAAGCTACATGAAAGTATAAATAAGAGGCAAGGCTCTCTCATTTTAATCACACTTGAGCATATTGAATATCTACAGGCTACTGAGGTAACCAAAGGATATCTAAGCCGAATTTTATAGAGAAGTTGAAGTAAAGAAGGCCGAAATTCAAGGGAGGATAAATTCTTTTGATGATGCTTTCTAAGGTATGTTATTTACAGGTCATCTCACCATTTTGGTAACAATTTTTTTTCTAGAATGATTCAGACTGTGAAATTGATAGACCATTGACAAAACCTATCCAAGTAGCTGTGGTAAGAATTTCAACTTGTGGGTCATTGTAGTTTTGGAGTTACATTCCGTGGAAAATAGGGTTTGTGGCTAGTCATGAAACTAGTCTAAAATATATGTTTCGGGTAAAAACGTCATAACTTATTCATAACAGATCCAAATTCAGTAAGACAAAATGTGTTGGTTAGAGTATAGTCTGTATTATTTTTGTAACATGTTAATATCCATACAACAAATATTTTTTGTGGAGCATGCTCTACAATCTCTCTCTCTAGAATAAGACATAATTCAACAAGGTATGACATTTTTTCTATAACTCCTTTTCTGAGAGGTTCCAAGTAGTGAAACCTGGAGGAATTGCATAAACAACACTGAAGAACATTGTGTATTGTTTTCATATCTTTATTCATTACAGGTACATAGTTATTATTATTTCAAGTTAGGGTTGTTGACTAATCCAAAACTAGTCATGTGAGTCTAAAGTAAAGTTTGATGAAAATGTTAGTCTCTTGTTGTCAAAGTTAAGGAAGGTTTGCAAGTATGTGATCATATACATGAGGTCTATTACAGAGTTACAAATCAAATTTGTATGATGAAATTGATGAGGGCTTTTGCTTGAGGTACATCTTGGGTACATGGTTGAGACAAGTAGTTGATGAGTTGGCACATACATGAGGTGTATATTTGATGATGTTGGTACATATTGATGAGTAGTTGATACATGATTGGTACATACTTGGTACATGGTTGGAGGAACCTTTTAGTAGTATTGTTGACACATGATTTATGGATGATGTAGCATACTTGTATTGGTATATTATTAGAAGCACATATTGATCTTGGTGATGATTATGAGTTGTTTTTTTATGCTCGTTTGATGCACATCTTTGAGAGTTGTCTTGGTGATTGATCTTGGTGAGTAGATCTGATTTGGTTGATAATATTGATGAGACAAGTTTTTGTGATAGGTTGTTTGGACAGGTTGTTGTGGCATGTTATTTGTACAAGTTTGGTACATGGTTGATGCACTTGTTCATGGTACAGTTTGGTGCATGGTTGATGCACTTGTTTATGGTATAGGTTGATTATAGGTTGTTCAATATAGGTTGGTGCATGGTTGATCCACTTGTTTATGGTATAGGTTGATTATAGGTTGAGGTATAGGTTGATGCATGGTTCATGTTATTGGTACAGGTTGTTTGGTGCAAGTTGATTGGTACAAGTTTACAACAATATATCTCACAATGATAGTGTTACAGTGGTTCCATAATTCTACTTATATTCCAGGGTGGTTGGAAGGGGCAATGAAAAGTGGTTGTATCCACCTTCTAGTTGTAGCTGAAGAACATAGGGGCTTGTAGCCTCCTTCTGGTTGTAGCCAGAGAATTGGGGAGTTGTATATTCCCTCAGGTTGTACCCTGAGAAACTAGGGGGTTGGAGCCTCCTTCCAGTTGTAGCGGGAAAACAAAGGAAGTTAATGCTTCCAATGAATGTAATTCTTAGAGACATAAGAAAAATCATTATGTGGTTTTCTCCCACTTTGGGTTTCCACGTAAAACATTGGTGTACTATGTATGTGTGTGATTGTTCATTTGTTCATTGTTTATTTACTTTGAAACTATTGGATGATAATGCTACATTGATATAACACTTGCATTTTATGGTGAAAAATGATTAAATTTCTCTATTACTGATTCACTCCCCCTCTCAGTAATCCAACAAAAAATGTCAAGGAAAAGGTTGATCATAACTTACGTAGGATAGGGGATGATGAGTGTACTTCAAGATCAACTCGAGTAATGGCATAATTTAATGTGTAATAGATATTATAGTATATAGGACAATATCCTTTCATTTCAATAACCCAAGTGTTTAAAACATAAATAACCATATAACTCAATATTTCCACGACGCTAGTGATACCTCATGGAAACCACTAATCGTTTAATTGCAAGGAATAAAACTCAACATCAAAGGTTATAGTCATATTTGAGTAGTGATGTCCTGGGAATTTAAGACATGAGCAATTGTTTGTTCGGTTTCCAAAATGACAAAACTATTTGAAAGAAATTAATGGATTTTCAAAACTTTTCAATGCCATAAATAATGAATTGATCAAACATAAGAAACCCATGTACATAGAATCTAGTCTTAACTATGTTCATCATTTCATGAGAATGGCATAAATCATAAGATAACTTGGTCTAAATCTAAGAGAAACCAAATCAATGAGATATCATTTAAGAACTCAAAATCATGCTAGGAAAACAAGAATAAATGTGTGAAAAGATGAGGTAGGGGATATATTCTTGAATTCAAAACATACCACTCTTAAAATAGAATGATAAAACACGAGTCCTGATGATGACAACATTAATATATTCAAATAAGAGAAATATACTTCTTCACAAACAAAATATAAGCATTTTTTACCATGTCATGAAATCATATGCTCATTACTGAAAGATATAGAGACATTCCCCATAATCTTGCTTCGAATTTCATGTTTAAAGTCATGAAATTCAAAATAGTAAACAAAATAGTTGAGATAAGTTTGAGGAATTGATGTTAAAATCACTTTCAATAGTTATCTAATTCATAATGATATAATAATGTCCAGTGGAAACAATTCGATCACAAAATAGCAAAATATTTACATGGTTATATGAAAACTTAAAAATAAGAATACTAGACCAATCAAAGAAAAGAGAATCAAACAAAGACAAAGGGAATAATCCATATAAAAACCAAATAGGGACCCTAATTCTTCAATGAATATGAGAAGAAAATAATCGGGATTGTTGTTTTCCAAAACATAACCCTAGTAACATTTCCTAGGTATCTACAGAGGTGACTGTGGGGGGTTTCCCAGGGTACCTAGGGAAGACGTCATATCACACTTTCAGTACCCTTGAAGGGTGATCCTGTGAAGTGAGGGTTGCTTGCACCGAGAAGGATTGTTATGTGGAGTTCGACGTAATTGTTTCACATATCTTTGTTGATGGACTCATCTTTCATCTCCGAAAGATCATTTCTCTCTTTTTTCCCTGTTACAAGGGAGTTTTTTTATTTCTCTTATCTTATAGGGACTTTGGTAGTGTGTGTTGTTTTATTTAGTGATCTTAGGTTAATTTTGTGTCTATGGAAACATTTATCGGGACTATCAACCAAGGAACTGCTTTTCACGGGGAACGTTATGTTTTTTCTTCTTTTGGAAATGTTGGTCCTCCTTACATTGCCACATTGAGTCTTCTTGGATTCACTATAGGATTACTGATATGGTTTTTTTCCACTTTTGTGATCCAAAATTATCTCGGTGCTTCAAATGCAAACCTTCCACCCCAATAACATCAACCTCATGTTGACCCTTTGTCTTCTTCACTCGTTGCATCTTCTTCCCTTTCTTTTTCTTCTCCTGGTAAAATTATTAATATGAGAAACTAGGAGGCTCAAAATAAGAAGAAAAGGAAGAAAAAGAAGAAGAAAAATAATCAAGGGGGAAATCAACCAGCCATTGATAATCATGTTGGGAGTGTTGATGATATTGAAAAACCTACCAACACATGTCATAAGCCAAAATTACCTTGCAGGATTTGTAAGGGTGACCACCTTATTATGCATTTCCCTACTATTCCCAGTCTCTTAGAACTATGGTCTACAAGTTCCCAAAAACCCATGTTGCCAACCTATGGACATCATGTTGGTGATAACCCATTAACCAATGACCATCAAGTTGGGGTAAAAAATGGTAAAGTTAGGATTCCTTGCTAGTTATGCATGGAAATGCACTGCACTTACCTTTTCCCTCAAATGGATGAAGCTTCAAAATTGTTGTAAGACATTTTTGTTTCCAAACAATAATCTCCAACTGCTTCCCATGAGTCCTCCCCCAATCAACCATTGGTTGATGAAGTGGTTGGTCTGACTCAATCCTCAGTTGATCCCACTCTCCCCTTAGAGAGTGAAGTGGATACTGCTTAGGTATTTATTATCACTTTATATTCCTCTATACAAGGGGGAATTTCACTCATTTCAATGGAACCCCCTCCAAGTACTGAGGTCATTTCCTTTGATTGGAATAGCTTGATGGAGCCTCTCCCTCCTTCCTACCTATGTTTCCAAATTATCATGCAGGTTTGTGATAAGATCACAATACATAGCATTATTTTTTACAAAGGCTCTTTTCTTAGCATTGTATCCTCAACTACTTGCAAATCTATGGGTTCCCCTCATCTTGTGCCGGTGAACCATCATCTATGGGATTTTAATAGAATACCTGGTGAACCTTCCTCATCTTTCCATCACTTTGGGAGGTAAAAATATATGTATTGATGTTATGATAGTCCAAGGCCCCTTGTACTTTAATTTTCTCCTTGGGCAGGACTATGTTTACCCTATGAAATTTTCCATGTCCACACTCTTTCGAGTAATGCATTTCCCTCATAAAGGAAACATTGTGACCATTTACCATCTTTCGTTCGTTGGTATTGACATGACTACCAAACATCTAACTCCCGTGAATGTTCCTTATTTGCAAGTTGTTGATTAATTGGGTTGTTTTCATTGATATCAACCCTTGAAGCAAGTCCGATAGAAAAAATTGGTAGAAAATTCTGGTAGCCCCAATATTATGGATAAGGGACTTCAATTTTATTGATGTATAATGGTATGGAGATTAGTATATTTGTAGGTAATATTATTCTAGAAGGATAGTACATTTCATGCCATTTACAGTGATATTTGTAACGCTACATAACTCATCACGGTTAGAGATTTATGGCCTTGTGAAGTTGGAGAACCCTCATGAGTTATCTAGAAGTCAAAGAAGTCAAAATTATTCTAGAAGCTCCTAGCCGAAGTTGACTAGTCAAGTGAGTGAAACTAGGAGTTAATCATGGGTTAAGTTGTTGCAATAAGAAAACAATTAAAAATAAATTAGTTGCAACTAGAAGTGGAGAATTTACTATTTGTAGAAAAGTGGGTTAGAAGTGGATTAGCCCTAAAAGAAGGAAATTGGGTTAAGTTGGTTATAAGGTAACCCCTTGAGGAGGCTACATGGAAGTATAAACAAGAGAGAAAGGATCTCCTATTAGCACCTATTAAGCACATTGAATATCTATTATTATGTAATATTTATTTCAGGTACTCATTGATACATCTGAAGTTGCACAAGTAAGAGGTAGCACGAAGGGTTGACAATGAAAGTTTTGGAATTACAGAAAAATTTGAAAAAAAACCTAGTTTTTTAGGTGTACGTGGGCTGTAGTGGAGCAAGGCGCGTATGTATGCAGGCTAGAAGTATAATAGGGCACATACATGAGGTTAAATACCTAAAACTTGGAGAATATAAAGATTCTAGGTCTCTAGAGTCTGAAAGAAAGGTCCCAAGAAGGTATACAATGATCAAGTACATCAGATCTATCTATTGGTTCAAAAGATATGTCTTATTTCTATGAGTAGTTGGGTTTTGTTGTCTACATGAGAAATTGTTATGGGGGTTTGAGGATTTTCCCTAGAGATATTAATGGTTGCATGGGACTTTCTATATAAGTCAGATCTACAGAAATACAATGTTGGTATAATAAATATTTATCATTGATCCATCTTGTTAGTGTTGAGGCACATATTGTATTTCTTGGCATATGGTTAAGGGTTTTTGTGGTACATGGTTGAGAGGTTGTATTTGTGAAGTGGTTGATGTATTGAGAGTTTGTATATCAGAAAGGATTTGATGTCTAGTTCATGTGAGCATTATTATACTTTCTCATGATTATACACACTTGTATGGCACATGACTAGACAGATATAGATGAATTTGGTTACAGGATATGTATGAGGATGTATGCATAGGGCACAGTTACAGTCTGGACACAATAATAGGTTGCATGTTTATGTGATAGAGGTTGCAGAGGGTCTGAGTTTTTTAGGAGAGAGAAAACCCTAGTCTTCATAAGGCATATGTAGGCTACAATGTAGATAGGTCGTGTACATATGTGTGTTGTAGTATAGATACGGTGCATACATACACACACTGCAGAAAATATAGGTCACATATATGTTGGTTTTTGGTTGGTACAGACTAAGTTCGGGTATAGGTTGATTACATGGAAGTGGTACAAGTTGGATCCAGGTCAATGGTATAGGTTGGTACAGGTTTATAGTGGTATATCTCATAGTGATAGTGTGGAAGTGGTTTCTTCATTTGAAACTTATATTTCAGGGCAACAGGATGGGACAAGGATAGGTGGTTGTAGCCACCTTCCAGTTGTAGTTGAAGAACATAGCGGGTTGTATCCTCCTTCTGGTTATAGATGGAGAATTTGTGAGTTGTATCTTCCCTCAGGTTGTAGCCTGAAAATATAGGGGGTTGAAGCCTCCTTCCATTTGTAGCTGGAGAACAAAGAAAGTTGGTGCTTCCAATGAATCTAATTCTTAAATAGATATAAAAAAAAAACATTATGTGGTTTTCGCATTGGGTTTCCATGTAAAAATGTTGGTGTACGTTGTATGTGTATGATTGTTCATTGTTCATGGTTTATTTACTCTACACTTATTGGATGATAGTGTTATATTGATCATAAAAATAAATAACACTTGCATATTGTGGTTAAAATTATTAAAAATCTCTATTTATGATTCAACCCCACCCCTCTCAATAATCGAACACAAGTGGTATCCCACCCACCATAGGTTAATTATGTGGCATCGTGTCCCATGCATTCAACTACTAATGAGAAGGAGCCTCGCATTGAATTCTCAACTTCATTAGAATTAGATCTGCTAGTTGACATGGCGAACCCTTCAATGGGGGTTTTGGAGCATGATCTTCCCCTCGTTACCCCTAGTGATTCCCTTGACATGTATTCCTTCCAGAAAGTTTTTCTTTCATCTGATGAATACCTATTAGAATCCATGGCCAAGGATTTCGAGAAAATTTTCCGTTTTTATGTCAATCTTGTTAAAAAATGAAACAGAGGATTAGAAGCATAGTGTTGAAAGATTAATTATTGCAGAGATTAATTAATTGTCGAAAAATATTAATTGTCGAAAGTTTACTAGTTGGAAGATTGGTTGTCATTGATGTCAACCCTTGAACAAAGTTTCTTGTCGAAGTAAAGTAGTTGTAAAAAGAATATAAAAAGATGCATCCCAATTGCATGTCAAAGTAACTATAAACAAAAGATAACAAGTTGCATGTGAATTGCATGCCATCATGAGTTGCATGGAAGTTTCATTTCATTATGTTATTTATCTTTAAAACATACAGAAGAGTCAATTGTAAATCACTTATGTGTATCACTCATGAGAATATAGGTTGGATATCTAAGGCAGGGAGTCGAAGACAGATAAGTCTAGTGAAGTAAGAAGTTTGTAGGAGCTAAGAGTACGGAGAAGGGGTTTCATACAGGCATTCTTTAAGTATATCTGTGGGTTTCAAGAGGAAAAGTGTGGACATATGTGGGATGCAGTGAGGAAAAGAGCATATACCCACGAGAAAATAGTGTATGTAGTTGTGGACATGTGAAGAACATTTGTGAAGATCAGGGATCTAAAACTCAGGTCAGCTACAGGATTGAAGGCATGTCTTCCAGTTTGTGTTAGGGTGAGTACTCTGAAGAAATAAAAAACAGGTATGTCTCAGTTATTCATAAGAATTTGATTTGGAGAACTCTCTTGGGAATCTTGGTATGAGGTTTGTGTGGTTGCAGTCTTGATCAAGGATGATTTTAAGAATTGAAATTTATATTAAAATGTAGAAACATGGACTAATCTTACTAGTCTTTAATATGCAAAATGTAAAATGTTTGGGAATAGTTTTGTAAAAATATTCAAATTTCTAAGGATTTTATATACTTTCTATACAATTTTGGCGATTTTTAAGGTAAAATAATTTTATTCTATGGAATTTGGGCGAATCGTTTTTAGAAAAAATGGAAATTGGCGAATCTTTTTGGGGGAAAAACCATGGAAAAATAGCCCATTTGCGAAATTTAGCCGCTAAAATCATCTATGGTCTTGATGAGATATTGATCTTAGTAGCATCAGAAAAAATATCAAAGACAACAACAAAAACAAGTTATCAGTGACAGAGTTAGTGAGATATTGTTCTACAATTATATTTTAGGGCGGTTGGATGGGGCAAGGAAAGGGGGTTGCAACCTCATTCTGATTGGAGCCAGATAAATTAGGGAGTTGGAGCTTCCTTCAGGTTGCATCCTGTAAATAGGGGGTTGGCGTCTCCTTCTAGTTGTATTTGGATATATACGAAGTTGGTGCTTCCAATGAATGTACTCTTTGATAAATAAGGAAAGCATTTTGTGATTTTCTCCCACATTGGGTTTCTACATAAAATTTTGGTGTACTATGTTTATGTGATGTTTATGGTGTTTTGAATACTCATAATATTCATTGGAGGTTTTATATTGTGATTAAAAGTACTAATTTTTCTCATACTGATTCATCCCCCTCTCTCAGTATTCCAACAATTGGTATCAGAGAAGGTCCTTCAGGAAGGAGTCTAACCACTAGAAGGAGATCATGGAATACACTAATATTGGAGCACCAAGGTTTGATGGTCAGAACTATACCTTCTAGAATAAAAGGATAAAAACCTTTTTACATGCACAAGAATTTGATGTTTGGAAATCCATAGTAGATGGGTATACAACACCAAACACTCCCCCAATTGACAGAGATGGAAAGAAACTCATTTAAAACAACTCAAAGGCTAAAGGTAATATTCCGAGCAATTTAGTTGATTCAATATTTCTCAAAGTTATGCATTGTGATAGTGCAAAGGATCTTTGGGATAAACTCCAAAATATTTATGAAGGATATGCCAAGGTTAAGGGAGTTAAGCTTCAAATTTCCATAGATAAGTTTGAAAAGTTGACGATGAAGGAAGATGAAGACATTGTATCCTTCCTTCTACGAGTTGACGAAGTAGTTAACACTATTTGAGGATTAGGAGTAGAATTTGATGAATTGGTGTTTGTTCAAAATGTATTGAGGTCTCTTCCTATGAGATTTGGTTCTAAAATATCATCCCTAGAAGAAAGAGCAAATATCGGTACATTGAGCATGAACAAGCTACATGGAATATTTACATCCTATGGAATGAGAACAGAATAGGAGAACCTAGTCACAAAGGAAGTAGCTTTCAAGGCATCCAAGAAGATCAAGAAGAAGCACAAGTAAAAGTTAAAATCAAGTTGCAGTTGTAGTGATGATTCAAACGAAGATGAAAAGATGTATAACTTCATAAGGAAATTAAAGAAAGGAACCGAAAATCATAAAGACATGATTCCATTGAAATGTTTTAATTGTGATGGTATTGGTGATTTTTGTTCCAAATGTCCTCATAGGAATAAAGATATTGATGAAGAAGAAGTTTCTAAAAGGGAAAATAAATATCAAAAGGGAAACAAGAGAAGAAACAAATTCTTCAAGAAAAGTTTCTACTCAAAGGAGGAAAGTTCCTCATCAGACGAGGAGGATAATGACAATGACATTGATTCAGAAAGAGTACTCTTCATGGTAGTGGAATATGATTTTGAATAAGAAGGTGAAGTCGATCTTAGAGTAGAGCTAATCAGTGCATTACAAGAACTTAGGAAGGAAAGAAATAAAAACAAGTCACTCAAGGAAGAGTTAAAAATGAAAGAGGGATCTCAGAATTCCAACTTTGAAGAGCTAGAGTAGATGATCACAATTCTAAAAATTCAAACAGAAGAAGACAAAAGAATTGAGGAAATACTTAGAAGTCAGTTTGAAGAAAAGGAGAAAATGATTGGAAGCTTGGAAGTAGAGATAGTCTCTTTAAGGAAATATCTTCAAAAGAAAGATATGCAGTAGAAGAGCACCATAATATTGGATAAAATAATCAGTAGTCAAAGACCATATGATGACATATCTAGAATATGATACTATCAAGTACATAATGAGAAAGGATCAACCTCCAAGATAATAGAAAAGGAAGCAGGAAAAAGAAGCTATGCAGAGATTGCCAAAGATTTTATCAAGTAAGAATGCATGCCCCACAAGAAGAACATTCAAGAAATAAAGAAGATTAAAGGAGACGAATTTAGAAGGAGTGCATCACAAAGAAGATAATATATTCTAGGTATCAAAGATTCTTTTATGGTCATTGTTTTAATTGTGCTAATTTTGGACATAAATTTGTAAACTGCAGAGCCTATGCCAAGAACAAAAGCAAGAATACAACATACTTAAATAATAGTTATCCCAGACGATCTTATGAAGCATACAACAGAAACCAATTTTTTTTTGGTTCATTAAGCAATGAAGTAGAATGTTACAAATGAAAAAAAATTGGTCACATAGAAAAGAATTGTAGACTGACTATTCCACCCAGGGAATCAAAGAAGAACATTAATAGTCAGATATCATAACCACAAGAGATATGGAAAAGAAAGAAGAATCAATGCTTGCTTTCTCTACAAGACCAACACAGGAAAAGTGATTGGTATGTTGGTAGGGGTTGTTCAAATCATATGAAATGTGACAGGAACAAGTTTCTAACTCTGAAGAAAGAAAACAATGGATCAATTTCATTTGGAAATAATCATTCAGTTAAAATTATAGGTAGAGGCAGAGTTAATCTTGGAAGCAAATATACAATGGCAGGAAATATTCTACTAGTTGAAGATATGAAACACAATCTATTGAGTGTAATTCAAATGTGTGATCAAGGACACGCAGTTTAGTTCGACTTAGAGAAATACAAAATAAGGAAAGAAGGATCAAGCAGGTTAGTGGCAACAACTATAAGGACACTGAACAACATATATATGTTTTGAATGAAATTGTAAAGGAAAGTTATTGTTTAGGAAAGGAAAATGAAAGTTGGCTCTGGCACAGAAGGATGGGTCACATGCACTTTGACAATCTTGTCAAAATCAGCAAAAAGGAAGTAGTAAGAGAAATGCCTGAAATTTCAAAGCCAGTGAATACTCTATGTAAGCATTGTCTATAGGGAAAAAAGACTAGGTCCAAGTTAAAATGAAAGGAGTACTCAACGAAAAAACCATTGGATATTGTACATACTGATCTATGTGGACTAATGAGAACAAATGGTTTAAATGGTGAGCATTACTTCATGCTACCGATTGATGACTACACAAGAATGACTGTATATTTCTTTCTCAAGAAGAAATCAGAGGAATTCAAACACTTCAAGTTATACAAAGAGATGATTGAAACAGAGACATACATGGAAATAAAATGTTTGAGATCAGACAATCGTGGAGAGTTTACATCGAAATAATTCATGGATTTTTGTGGTGAACATGGAATACAAAGGAAATTATCAGCATCTAGGACACCTCAGAAAAATGGAGTCATTGAAAGAAAGAACGGGATAGTACATGAAATGGACATAACCATGTTGAAATATTCCAAGTTGGGTGACATCTTATGGGAATAAGAAGTACATACAACATTTAATATCATGAATAGAGGAATGTTGATAAGTAATAGTGATAAGACCCCCTACGAGCTATGGAAAGGAAGACCAACAAATGTAAATCATTTTAGAGTGTTTGGAAGCAAGTGCTACATTGAAAGAGAAGATGGCAGGATTGGAAAATTTGACTCCCGAGTTGACAAAGGAATATATGTCGGGTACTCAAGAAAAAGAAATCCATACAAGTGTTTCAATCTGAGACTCAATGAAATAGTGGAAAACATCAATGTATAGATTGACGAGGCCAGTGTACGAAAGTTGAAAGAATAAATCAAAGGCTTGGTAGAGGAGGAAGGAGAAGAGGATTTGAAAGAAGTAGAAGAAGAAGAAGTGGAAGAATAAGAAGAGCAACTAAAAGTAGAGCAAGAGGAAGATGACTAGCAAAATATTCATATATCTTCCAAAACTCCTAGCCGATGAGTGGAGAAAAATCATCCATCAAAACATATCATTGGGAATAAATATGCAGTAGTTGAAAATCGAAGAAAATTGTGCTCACCAGAACAAATACATCTAGCACTATTTTCCATAGTTGAACCCGACATCTTTGAAGAAGCTAGCACTCATGAACACTAGATTAAATTTATGGAAGAAGAATTGGATCAAATAGAGAAGAATGAAACATGGGAACTTGTTCTAAGGACTAAGGCTAAGAATGTGATTGGCACAAAATGGGTATTCAGAAACAAGTTGAATGAGGATGGATAGGTAACCATGAATAAAGAAAGGTTAATATGCAAAGGATATGATCATGTTGAAGGAATATATTTTGAATAAACGTTTTCCCCTATTTCCATAATGGAAGCAGTCATATTGATATTTTATTATGCATCTTCGAAGAAAATCAAAGTATATCAGATCTATGTAAAATCATCCTTCTTAAACAAAGAACTAGAATAAGAAGTCTACATCAAACAACCAAAAGGATTTATACTGTTAGAAAAGGAAGATTATGTTTGCAGATTGAAGAAGGAACTATATGGACTCAAACAAGTCCCCAGAGCATGGTATTCAATATTAGATAGGTATCTACAACAACAAGGTTTCAGGAAAGGCAATGCAGACAAAAATCTCTACATAAGGTAAATCAAAATAATTTGTTGATAATTGAAGTTTATGTTGATGAAATTATTGTTTTCAGTAATGATGATAGGATGAGTTAGAAATTTGCTAAAGACATGAAAAATAAATTCAAAATGTCAATACTTGGTGAGTTGTATGTCTTTTTGGGACTTCGCATATGCCATCTAGATACAAGTATTTTCATCTATCGGACAAAGTATACCAAAGAAATTTTAAAGAAGTTTGGAATGGTAGATTGCAATACCATAAATATGTCGACCAGTTGCAAATTGATCAAAGATGATATATCCAAGGATGTAGATCATAGAATCTACAGATCGATTATTGGCAGTTTACTCTATGTGACCGCATCAAGATCATATGTGATGCAAGTAGTTGGATAGATGCAAAGATTTAAAGAAACACTGAAGGAAACACATGTTATGGTAGTAGAGAGAATATTCAAATATCTCAAAGGAACAAAATACTATGGATTATGGTATCCAAAAGGGAACGATCTATCTCTAGTTGCATACACAGATGCAGATTGGTAAGGAAGTGTTGATGATAGAAGAAGTACAAGTGGAGCAGCCTTCTACTTGGGTGATTGTCTGGTATCTTGGTTGAGAAAGAAATAGTCTTCAATATCATTGTCCATAGTAGAAGAAGAGTAATTGTAGAAACAACATGTTGTAAACAGGTTCTTTTGATAAAGAAAACTTTGCAGGACATGCAAGTGGAATATGATGAGTCTATTATGATATTATGTGATAATACCAGTGATATAAGTATCTCTACGAATCTGGTGATGAATTCCAAGACGAAACAAATTATTATCAAGTTTCATTTTCTACGGGAACAGGTTACAGAGAAGAACATCAAGGTAGAGTATGTTGGGACAAAAGAACATATTGCAAATATCTTCACGAAACCTCTTTCGATGGAGAATTTTGAGTATCTTCAACATGAACTTGGAGTATTTTCAACCCCACGGTGATAGGGGAGAACATCAGTAATCATGAAAGACATGAATTCTTTTTTAATGCTTTTTATCAGAGATTTAAACAAGGAAGAACCATGAAGAGAAACATCAGTAGATATCAAAGGATTACAGACAGGGGAAGCAGCCCCAAGGAGAAGTCATCATTTTCCATTGATGTCAAAGGGGGAGAGAAAAACAGAGGAATGGAAAGGAAGAGAAGAGGAATGAAGATAGGGGGAGCCATCATGAGAATGATTGTTTCCATTTTTTGTGTCTAAGTGTTTCCATCAATGCCAAAGGGGGCGATTGTTGAAAGATTAATTATTCCAGAGATTAATTAATTGTCAAAAAGATTAATTGTCTAAATTTTAGTAGTTGGAATATTTTTTGTCATTGATGTCAACCCTTGAACAAAGTCGCATGTCAAAGTAAAGTAGTTGTAAACAGAAGATAACAAGTTGCATGTCATTTGCATGTCAAAGTAACTGTAAAAAGAAGATAACAAGTTGCATGTGAATTGCATGCCATCATGAGTTGCATGGAAGTTGCATATCATTGTGTTATTTCTCTTTAAAACATAGAGAAGATTCAATTGTAAATCACTTATGTGTATCACTTCTGAGAATATAGGTTGGATATCTCAAGCAGGGAGTCGAAGACAGATAAATATAGTGAAGCAAGAAGTTTGCAGGAGCCAAGAGTACGGATAATGGATTTCATACAGGGATTCTTTGAGTATATCTGTGGGTTTTAGGAGGAAAAGCGCAGACATCTTCGGGCTATAGTGAGGAAAAGCGTGGATACTCGTGAGTAGATAGTGCATACATTCACGTACCTGTAAGGAATTTTTTTTAATATCATGGATTTAAAACTTTGGTCAGCTACAATATTAAAGGTATGTCTTCATGTGTGTTAGGGTGAGTATTATGAAGAAATCAATAATAGGTATGTCTCAGTGATTCATAAGAATTTGATTTGGAGAACCCTTTTGTCAATATTGGTATCAGGTGTGTGTGGTTTCAGTCTTGATGAGATATGGATTTATTAGTATTAGTAGAAATATCAGAGACAATAGCAGCAAAAGGTTATCAGTGACATATTGGTCTTCAATTATATTTTAGGGCGGTTGGACGGGGCAAGGAAAGGGGGTTGTATCCTCCTTCCAATTGGAGCAGGATAAATTAGGGAGTTGGAGATTCCTTCAGGTTGCATCCTATAAATAGGGGGTTGGATCCTCCTTCCAATTGTAACTGCAGAAATAGGAAGTTAGTGCTTCCAATGAATGTACACTTTGATAAATAAGAAAATCATTATGTGGTTTTCTCCTACATTGGGTTTCCACATAAAATTCTGGTGTATTGTGTTTGTGTGATGTTTGTGGTGTTTTGAATGGTCATAATATTCATTGGAGTTTTTACATTGTGATTAAAAGTACTAATTGTTCTCATNCTCAGTATTCCAACACATAGTTCTTGTTTCTATGTCAAACTTGTTAAAAAATGAAACATACCAACATGAGCATAGTTATTTTCCTGTTTCAAGATCATTAAAAAATGAAAGAGATAACCATGAGCATAGTTAATTTTTTGTGTCAAGCTCATTAAAAGATGAAATAGACCCACCTCCCATTTAGTCAAGTCTTTCACTAGATCTCATAAATGTTGAGTCAACTCTTTCACTAGATCTCGTAAACATTGAGTCGAGTCTTTTGCTATATCTCATAAGTGTTGAGTTGAGTCTTTCACTAGATCTCATACATGGACCTTAATTTCATCCACCTGTGTCAGTTGATCCTCTTTCTTCCTCCCCCTCTGGTGAACCTTTTCTTATTACTAGCCAAAAGTTCGATTAGGTGTCGAAGAAGAGTCAATGGATGAAACAAATATTGGAGGGCATGTCTCCAACCTCTGGACATCATGTCGTAGTTAAGCCGCTATCCTCTGCCGGTCATGTTGGGGGAAAAGTACCAACCTCTGGACATCATGTTCAGAATAAAAACTGCTAATGGGAATCACCCGAGCACAGTTTCACTCTCTATTTTAAGCTCGTGTAAAAATGAAACGGACACCCCAAGCATAGTTTTTCTCCATTTCAAGCTTATGTGAAAATGAAACTTACCCTAAGAATAATTTTTCTCTTTTTCAATCTTGTGTAAAAATGAAACCTATCCCTAGCATGGTTTATTCTCAATTTCAAGCTTGTAAAAAATGAAACCAATCTTGAGTGCAGTTTCATTCTCTATTTCAATCTAGTTAAAAAATGAAGTAGACTACAAGCATACTTTGTTGTCCTTCAAGATCGTTAAGCCATGAAGACTCGTCTTTTGAGTGGTAGTTTACCCCTTTTTCGACCTCGTAAGACTAACTATGAAAAAGTTATACTCTAGTCAATATTGACAAGAAGAGTTCTTCGTTGTATTTTTTTACACTTTTTTAGGCCCGGGGGACTAAATTTAAGAAAAAGAACACCCTTGGAGTCGTTTCTAATATATTTTGAGACTCTCTAAACATGAAAAGACCACCAAGTTTTCCTTCTTTGGGATCACAAAATTATGCATCGAAGGACCCATACGAGACAGAACCCATTCTTCTTCAATCTCCTTAAACATGTGATGAGTGACTCATTGAAGATGAGCTATACTGAGCATTTGTTATCCTCCTTAAGCTCATTAAAAAACAAAGAGGTACTCACCAATCATGGTGCAGGAAAAATTAAGTGAAGTGGGTCAATTTTTGGAAAGAATTATGGCAGTTGTTCATTGTCTCCCTTGAACATGCACCTATTTGTGTCTCGTCTTATAGTTGGGTAATATTCTTGTCTCTTAGTCATACCAATCCTATGAGTCCTCATACTCCTTCAGCTCACCCGAAGAGTGCCTTGGTGATCGTCACACTATTTTTGGCCTATATCTTAGTTGATTCAATGTTACCAAGTCATTTTTCATGCCTCAAGATGTTCAAGGGAAGTTTCAATTTAAACCAACCACTCTACAATATTACCAACCTTCATCCTTGTGTCATTTTGTTCTCATTTGATCTATCATATTACATCACTTTACTGTGTTAGTTTTGTGTTGATGATGGGGGAAACATCATGGCCCTCCTTCGATGAGTCTATTCATGTCGACTTCAACACATTATCCAAGAATTAGACTTAGATACTAGTTAGTACCCTGGGACCTGCATGCCTCAATGAAGGCCTCATCGCTTTCAATGGTAGGTTTACATCATTGACCTCTGATCGAATGATTCAACGAATATTTGACTTTAGATCATTTGTTGACATTAACTCTAATGTACTAGGATACCTTGGGAGTCATTGTCATCATTGGTGATTTCCCTCTATAACACACCCAACCACTAAATACCCTTTCTAGGGATGGGGCATAGAATATTTTCTCTTCTTGACTATCTCAAACCTATTATGGGATCTTCATTGGTTATTGGTCGTCATGAGATTTCTAACGATCGTAACCACACTAAAATCTGAGATCGGCTCTATAAGTTATGGCCTCCCGAAGCTACCAGGGGCATTATCAGTTGGAGTCTTCGGCCTTAGCCATTCAGTGATTTACACTGAATGTCCATTTATTTCAACATTTGGTGGTCGACAATCGACGTTTCAGTGATCAACAATCGTCATTGGATGGTCGGTGTTCGGCGATCAACGATCTTCGTGAACATCCCTTTTTCCATATTATTCCAAAAACTCCCAAACTCCTGAAATCTCACCACGTGGCCTTGGCCCTTCGATGGTCATCATTCAATGTTTTATGTTGGATGTTCCTATATTATACCACACCCCAAATCTTTTGAACTACCAAAGTTATTCAAATTCATGGAGTCCTGGACACATCACCAGTCATGTAGGCCAGGAAGGTGCGAACCAGAAGATGACACATGGTGAGGGTCAAGGGGTGATACGTGGCACCTTAGTTGTGGTTCCACATCACCTGGGATGCGGTCAATGAGCCACGTCAACCCCCATCATACAGTTGAGGTTTATCCATGTGGATCCATAGATCCGCGGTCCTCATTACTTAGTGACTTTGGGCTTCAGAGCTCACTGACTCCTCTTGGTGCAAATCTCCCGAAGAGCCAAGTCTCTGGACTCTCGGATCTGGTGCCACATGTCCTCTTCAACCAACGTTCAAGATTTACTTCAGCGTTCACAACTTTGGCAGTTTCATACTTCATAGAATCTTGGCTAGGTTCCTCCAAAGTACAAAGTCTCCAGACTACGAGATCGCTTTCCACGTACCTTGTCATCCAACGGTCCTAGTTCAATGGACAACACTTTGTTGAACAAATGAGAGGGGGGGTGAATCAGTTGTTCCCGTGCTTAAACAATTATGATTCTTTTAAAATATTTACAAGGCATTCAATGATGATCACAATAATGCAGGGAAATGAATAATGGCACATTCAGCATTAGTCACATATATGAGAAACACAGAGACAGATATTTCCCAAGGAAACCCATACAGGGTAAAAACCTCTTCTTCTTTATATGATAAGTATTATTTACATTCTTTACATTATCATACATTTGAGCACCAACTCATTGTGAGGCTACAACCTCTGTTTTGCAAGATGCAACTTACTGAGAGCACCAACTCTCTATTTTTCTCTAGAAACAACTAGAAGGAAGCACCAACTCCCTGTGTTCAAGCCCCCACTTGAACCTATGAGGACACCAGTTCTCCCTAGCACCTCCCAATCTCCCTGGATTATGAATGTGAAATATTGAAACCACAACAAAACCCATATGTTCTATGCATACTCACACCATGCCGATATCCTCCACAACTCGAGTTCTCTGTCTGATCATCATCGTGACTCTTCAGCTTCTCTGGCCGTTTTTCCACTCGTTCAGCATCACTGTATGTTATGCTGAGATTCGTCAGCCTCTCTGGAATTTGAGACTCTTCGTCTTCTCTGTAACAAACGAGCTCACCTTCTCTGTTCCAGTTACAAGCTTCAATGCTCATCCAGTTGTCAATCACCTCCACGAGCATCTTCAACCCTCTTGAAGATTCCCAAAGCCTCTTCATCTCCTCTGTCAATCACCTCAAAGTGTCTTTGAGTCCTCTAGAAGACACCATCAGTGGTTCTGGAAGTTACATTGTGACGTGCAATAGTATCCCTCTGATCTCCTTCAGTTTCATCTGCACCGTTGGATTAGCTGTGATTTATGTGTTTTGCACTTTCGTAATTTGGAGATTCTGCGATGAGGCATCTTGACTCTTCATGTTGCGAGCTCCGAAAAGGAGCTTCTCTTCTCTAGCTCCCTCCTCTACATGACTACAGGCGGTGACCACTGGTTATAGCGATATTTCACCTTTTCGGTATTTCGGCATTCATATGATCCCGTGTCTTGACACTCCCAGACGTGATCCCCGAAATTCCGAGGTGGAGCTTATCTGCACTAGGTCTTTCCTTTCTTGTGACCGCCGGCTGTGACCAAGAACTTATCCATAAAGTGCTTTCGCAACTCGCGATTTTGGGAATCTTGATATAAGGCCTTCTGATAAACAACAGGTTGATTCGTGCAGATAGGATTTGCGCATATAGATCAACGGTTGAGATTTGATTCCAGACCCCCCTTGGTGTTTTGCCTTTAATGAAGGGGGGGGTCCGTAATTAGACGCGCAAGTCTGAGCGACCAAGATTGAGGTGCTTAGATATACGGTCATGATTCGATTCCAGACCCCCCTTGCTATTCTGCCTTTAACGAGAGGGGGGGGGGGGTCCGGAATGAGGCAGTTTTGTATGGGCCCCTTCTAAACCTCTTACCGCTTCTTCCTCCATTTATCGCCTTCGTCTCTTTCCGACATGTGTCTTCCACCCAGACTCTCTCCTTCCCTTGTCACATCTTGACTCTCTAGATCAACGGTCGAGATATCTCGTTGATCCAACAACTATCCTGCTCCACGGGACTTTGGCCTTCGAGATTTTGGGAGAGTGATGAAGCTAAAACTCCTGAAGTCAAACTCCCTGAGTGACGTTATTATTGCATCACTTAATGATGTGTCATGAGCTGAGTGGCTGCCATGTGTCCCTCATATTTGAGATTTCCAGTGACTGGAGATGTCGAATCATCTTGACACTTTTCCTTGTATGATTGTGCCATGTGTCCTTTCTGTCATAGGCTGCCACCTGTCCTTGCTGACGTGGTATGCCACGTTAACCTCCTGGATCTGACAGTCCATATTAGATCTTGATTCAACGGCTTAGATCATATCGTGAGTTGGAAGGTTAGAGCACTTTGTGCTTTTGACTTTCTAGTCAGCGAAAGGATGATATTTCGCCACGTATCCTCTGGCTTCAATGGCCAGGATCATTTCGAGATTTCACATATCGTGATTTCGGCATTCTTGTTGCAGTGTTCTTGACACCTCCATGGCCTGGTATCTGAACCTATGAAATAGAGTCGGATCAACACTTCGAGCTTGTCATTCGATCATCATTGTTGATCTTCCTTTCCTGCATGTTTTCCTTCAAATGAACAAGCACACTCTTGTACTCCGCATACACTTCTGCACTTTCTCTTCTGAACATCCGTTGTCCCTGATTTGCCTTCGCTGCATACTCTGATCTTGCCATCGTTGATCTTTGTCATCGTTGTTCTTGCCATCAACGACAAGCTTACTCCCAATTGTAAACCTTCCATCAATCTCCCCCTTTGGCATTGATGGAAACAAAGGCAACCCTGTTCTTTTCTCCCCCTTTGACATCAATGTCAAAGAAAACACGCTCCCCCTGAGTTGTTTCATTAATTTTAGGAGGTATCAGATATGCCAACCAATACAGGACTCCCCCTAACAGGATGGACTCACTTAGATGTGAGACAGGATGACACCCAGCTTCTGTCTGAGATATTCAAATGGTGTCTTTGCTAGAGGTTTAGTAAAGATGTCTGCAATTTGTTCTGTAGTGGGAATGTAATTGACCTGAACAATCTGATTGGTGACCTGCTCTCTCAGAAAATGATATTTTATGGGAATATGCTTTCTCTTGGATTGGAATACAGGATTTTTAGACACACTGATGGCACTAGTGTTATCACAATAAATTGGGATCGGTGCAGTGTATTTTACATCCAAATCTGCAAGTGTCTGAATCATCCATAATACCTAAGTGCAACAGGTAGCAGCAGCAATGTACTATGCCTCTATGGTTTATAAAGAAATGGAACCTTTCTTTTTATTAAGCCAGGATACTAAGGAGTCACCCAGGAAGAATGCTCCTCCACTGGTGCTTTTTCTCTCATCAACACAATTTGCCCAATCTACATCTGAATAAGTAGTCAGCTGAAGATTTTGATTTTTGGGATACCACAAACCATAAGTCATTGTTTCTTTCAAATACCTGAATATCCTTTTGACAGCTTGCAAATGACTTTGTTTAGGTGCAGCCTGATATCTTCCTACCATTCCTACAACATGCATTATGTCTGGGCGAGATGTTGTGATGTACAACAGGCTTCCTATCATTGATCAATATGAGCTTTGATCAACATCAGGTGAATCATCATCCTTGCTTAA
>ML792086.1:39060-66309 GCA_009831015.1 Picea engelmannii | reverse complement strand
TTCTACCCAGTAGGTTTGACCAATGTTCTTCTCATTCATCATTGACCTGGCCATTTCGTGCACTGTTCTGTTTTGCCTCTCAACAACTCCATTTTGTTGTGGAGTTCTTGGGATTGTGTATTCTCTCTTGATCCCATGTTCATTGCAGAATTCCTTGAACTCTCTTGACATAAACTCTCCTCCCCGATCTGATCTTATTGCCTTTAACCTCTTGCCTATTTGAGTCTTTGTTAAAGCCTTAAATATTTTAAACTTCTCAAATGCTTCAGCATTTTCTTTGAGAAAGGCAACCCAAGTAAGTCTGGAGTAATCATCGATAATCAACATGAAGTAGTTTTCTTTCCCTGTGCCTTCCTGTCTTGATGGTCCACATAAATCCATATGAATTAGTTGGAGTGGTTTCTCTGTTGAAGTAAAGCTCTTGGACTTAAACTGTGTCCTGTTTTGCTTCCCTACTTGACAGGGTTTACACATTGAATCTTGGGGCTTTGATATTCTCGGAAGATATTTTACTGCCTTGAGGTTTTTGAGTTTGATTAAGTGGTCAAAGTTTAAATGTCCAAGTCTCCTATGCCATAACCATCTTTCATCATGTTTTCTTAGATGACATTTTTCTCTATTTTATTTCAGCACATGTACATTATTTTCTGTCCTTATGCCTTTGGCGACCACTTGTCCTGAGTTTACAGACTTTATCTTGCAGTCCTTGGACATGAACAACACTTCGCATCCTCTGTCACACATTTGACTTACACTGAGCAGATTATGTTTCAGCCCATCCACAAGTAGAACATCTTGGGGTTTTCCTTTTCCATTACTCAAGCTCACCATCCCTTTGCCCTTTATTTTCCCTGGAGCATCATTTCCAAAGGTTACGTTTCCTGATTTGCTTTCACTTAGAGATAGAAAATTGCCTTTGTCTCCCGTCATGTGTTTGGAGCATCCATTGTCTATATACCAAGGGTTCATTTTTCTTTGAGCGAACAACACTAATACACACTTGTCACTTTCCTTCTTCTTCCAAAACTTGACATTTTCAGCAGGAGATTTTGAATCTGGTTCATATTCCCTTAAACGGAAGTCAATAGATTTGTGTCCATAGTTATGACAGATGTAGAATTCAATCTCATTGTTCAACAGGTCAAACTTATTGGTGCAACGTTGTCTACTCATTGACTATTGATTATTTCTTGACCTCTTTAGTTGCATGTCCCTGGACTTAATTTGGTAGTTGGCAATCAGTGAAGGTTTGTTACTTGGCTGAATCATTCTTTGTTGTGGCAAGTATTTATTCCTTTGAAATATTAATTGCTCACGTCTAAGTATTTAGGAACAATTTACAGCTTTGTGACCAAAGTTAGCATAGTAGAAACAATAGCCATAGAAGAATTCTTTATACCTGGACAATGGTTGTCTTCTTTGAGCAAATCGATTTCTTCTAGACTGATGACGTCGTTCAGCAGTGAGCACATTACTTCTTTGTTCTACAGATTCAGATCTGTCATCTTTTTTCTTACTTGACCTGGGCGGCTGATTGTCTTCCTTTGTTTCTGCAGGATTGTTATTGTCATTAGTTGTACTTTTGACAAACTTGATGAGTTCTTCATTTTTTGGCTTACCACTGCTTGATCCCTCTTCATACCCCAAGCCAGTTTTCAGCTTTGGATTCCTTTGCTGATTCAGAATAGTGGCCAATCCTTCTGAGGCTTTGATACTTGACAGATTCTGATTATACAAGGCTTGAAACTTTTCCATTTCTTTCCTCGTTTTCACTACTTCTTGTTCTAATGCTTCACATCTTGCCTTCTTTTCTGATAGTTGTTGTTTTAGAATCTCTTCGATTTTCTTTGCCTCTTCCAATTCTACTTTTAGTAGGACAAGGTCTTTATCAGGTTCTTTACTGTGTTTCTCAAACTGTATCAACAATTGTATTTTCTTTCTGTTCTTGATTCTTAGTCTGTCAATCTCTTCCAGTGCACTGATCACTTCTCCTTCCATGTCAACCACAGCTTTTTCTTCATCACTTCCTGTTCTTTTATTATCATAATCCTCTTTGGCCATAAGTATGAAATCATTTAGTTTATCTTCAATAGAGGAGTCATTTTCTTCATCATCCGAAGGATCGTCATCATTGTTTATGCACAGACTTTTCTTCTTAAAGTTTTTCTCTTTAAAGAAATTTTTGTGTTTGTACTTCTCCTCATCATCACATGTCTGATCCTTTCCTTTGTGGGGACATTTATTTGCAAAATGACCTATCCTACCATAGTTGAAACATTTGAAAGGCAGTTTACCTTTGTATTTGCTTGAACCCTTCTTTAGTCTCTTCACAAATTTTTCTTCAATTTCATCGGGCTCATAATCCTCATTCTTATATGCTTTAAATGATGCTTCTCTAGAGGTAGGTTTATCTTTAACTATTCTCATTTCATATGCAGTCAATGTTCCTAACAGTTGATCAAATCCCAAGGTTTTTAGATCATTAAGTTCTTCTATAGCAGAGACGTTCAGGTTGAACCTATTTGGGAGAGATCTCAATATTTTCTGAACTAAAGAAGGTTCATCAATTGTTTCACCTAGTGCCTTCATTGCATTTACCATTTCTTCTACTCTTAGAAAGTATTTTCCAATAGTTTCATCTTCCTTCATCTTCAGATGTTCAAACTGTATTATGTAGGTTTGAAGCTTTGCATCCTTTACTTTCTCATTACCCTCATAGCTGCTAATGCTTTTGTCCCACATTTCTTTGGCAGTTCCTAGGTGCATAACTTTTACGAATTCTTCTTCTGCAAGCCCACTCAAGATAGCATTCATATCCTTAGCGTTGAAGCTAAATTCTAGTTTGTCATCCTTATTAGCTAGCACAAATGGCTTTACATAACCAGTATCTACCACATCCTAGATCTACACCTAACGACATTATGTAGGTTCTCATTCTAACTTTCCAAAAGGAAAAGTTTGTTTCATTGAACAGAGGGGCCTTATTGGTCGAATTTCCTTCATGGCTTGACATGTTTAAGATCTAGGATCTACCCTTAGATAAAAGGGGCTATCTCTAATACCAATTGTTGAACAACTGAGAAGGGGGGTGAATCAATTGTTCCCATGCTTAAACAATTATGCTTCTTTTAAAATATTTACAAGGCATTCAATGATGATAACAATAATGCAGGGAAATGAACAATGGCACATTCAGCATCAGTCACATATATGAGAAACACAGAGACAGATATTTCCCAAAAAAACCCATACAGGGTAAAAACCTCTTCTTCTTTATATGATAAGTATTATTTACATTCTTTACATTATCATACATTTGATCACCAACTCATTGTGAGGCTACAACCTCTGTTTTGCAAGCTGCAACTTGCTGAGAGCACAAACTCTCTATTTTTCTCTAGCACCAACTAGAAGGAAGCACCAACTCCCTGTGTTCAAGCCCCCACTTGAACCTCTGAAGACACTAGTCCTCCATAGCACCTCCCAACCTCCCTAGATTATGAATGTGAAATACTAAAACCTATTACAGTGATATAGTGTTCAATAACAACTTACCAGTCTCATCACTGTTCTGCAAGATTTTTCTACTCAGACTTCCTCGTTGTCTTCCAACATGCATCCGCTTCCCATTCCGTTCTTCTACTTTTATGATCTGTGTGCCATGTCCATTCGCTGCACATTTCTTCTTCTTTTCTTTTCAGCTGTTTCACTCTGTTCCTTCTTCATGCATGGATCACCTTCAACCACATCCACTGCAATCCTTGTAACCATGGCAAAACCCATATGTTCTTTGTACTGTGTATTTATAGCTTTTGTGCACCTTGTGCATGCAATGCGCACAATGCCTCTGCATAATCACGCCATGCCGATATCCTCCACAACTCGAGTGCTCTGTCTGATCATCATCGTGACTCTGCAGCTTCTCTGGCCGTTTTTCCACTTTTTCAGCATCACTGTATGTTATGCTGAGATTCCTCAGCCTCTCTGGCAGTTGAGACTCTTCATCTTCTCTATAACAGATGAGCTCACCTTCTTTGTTCCAGTTACAAGCTTCAATGCCCATCCAGCTGTCAATCACCTCCACGAGAATCTTCAACCCTCTTGAAGATTCCCAGAGAGTCTTCATCTTCTCTATCAATCACCTCGAAGTGTCTTCGATTCCTCTAGCAGACACCATCAGTGGTTCTGGCAGTTACACCGTGACATGCAACAGTAGCCCTTCGATCTCCTTCAGTTTCATCTGCACCGTTGGATTAGCTGTGATTTATGCGTTTTTCACTTTCTCAATTTGGAGATTCTGCAATGAGGCATCTTGACTCTTCATGTTGCGAGCTCCGAATAGGAGCCTGGCTTCTCTAGATCCCTCCTCTATGTGACTATAGGCAGTGACCACTGGTTATAGCGATATTTCACCTTTTCGGTATTTCGACATTCGTATGATCTCGTGTCTTGACACTCCCAGACGCATCCCCCGAAATTCCGCGGTGGAGCTTATCTACACTAGGTCCTTCCTTTCTCATGACCGCTAGCTGTGACCAAGCACTTATCCATAAAGTTATTTCGCAACTCGCGATTTTGGGAATGTTGATATAAGGCCTTCTGATAAACAACAGGCTGATTCGTGCGGCCAGGATTTGCGCGTATATATCAACGATTGAGATTCGATTCCGAACCCCCCTTGGTGTTCTTCCTTTAACAAAGGGGGGGGGTCCGGAATTAGACGTGCAAGTTTGAGTGACCAAGATTGAGGTGCTTAGATCTATGGACGTGATTCGATTCCGGACCCCCCTTGCTATTCTGCCTTTAACGAGAGGGGGGGGGTTCGGAATGAGGTAGTTTTGTATGGGCCCCTCCTAAACCTCTTACCGTTTCTTCCTCCATTTACCGCCTTCATCTCTTTTCGACATGTGTCTTCCACCCAGAATCTCTCCTTCCCTTGTCACATCTCGACTCTCCAGATCAACGGTCGAGATATTGCGTTGATCCAACAACTATCCTGCTCCCCGGGACTTTGGCCTTCGAGATTTTGGGGGAGTGATGAAGCTAAAACTCCCGAAGTCAAACTTCCTAAGTGACGTTATTATTGCGTCACTTAATGACGTGTCATGAGTTGAGTGGCTGCCACGTGTCCCTCAGATTTGAGATTTCCAGTGGCTGGAGATGTCGAATCATCTTGACTCTTGTCCTTGTATGATTGCTCCATGTGTCCTTTATGTCATAGGCTGCCACCTGTCCTTGCTGACATGGTCTGCCACGTTAACGTCCTGGATCTGACGGTCCATATTAGATCTTGATTCAACGGCTCAGATCATATCGTGATTTCTCATATCGTGAGTTGGAAGGTTAGAGCACTTTGTGCCTTTGACTTTCTAGTCAGCGAAAGGATGATCTTCGCCACGTATCCTTTGGCTTCAATGGCCAGGATCATTTCAAGATTTCACATATCATGATTTTGGCATTCTTATTGCAGTGTTCTTGACACCTCCATGTCCTGGTATCCGAATCTCTGAAATAGAGTCGGATCAACACTTCGAGCTTGCCATTCGATCATCACTGTTGATCTTCCTTTCCTGCCTATTTGCCTTCAAATTAACAAGCACACTCTTTCACTCTGCGTACACTTCTGCACTTTCTCTTCTGAACTTTCGTTGTCCCTGATTTGCCTTCACTACATACTCTGATCTTTTCATCATTGATCTTTGTCATCGTTGTTCTTGTCATCAATGACAAGCTTACTCCCAACTATAAAAATTCCATCACACTTGACAGGGGATGAGTAGGGCCCATGTTTCACTTCACGACACATTCCTAGTTAGTTGGGTAGTCAAGGGTGGGACCCTTAGATCGACGGCTGGAATGGATTCTGAAGGATCCAAAGATCGACGGTCCATGTCACTTCAACAGTTCGACATTCAGGCATTTGAAGTGTATATTCTAGCTTTCCCTCCGGACCACACCGGATCTATCACCACATGTACGTAGCATCTATGACCAGGTTTTACTCTGACTTGCAGAGATTCGGGGGAAACTCGTTCATCTCTAAATCGTCGAATACCCAGACTCCCGGATAACCATTGATCTATGGACACATATCCCTCCATTATCAATTGTCTAGATTAACTTCGCGACTCTAGCATTCGGGAGTTTCGGCGCTAGACCACTCCTATTCCACCGAAGTAGCACTTGGTCGAAGCACTCAACACTTCCCTTCCTATGTTTGATCTAACTGCTAAGAGAGATCTACCTTGGATCCCCATATCGACGACCCTCATCGATTCATGACTTCGGCCTTCGGGTATTTTTTAAGATTGTGGAGTCACAACTCCTGAAGTCCCGAAGCCAAAAGAGCTAGCTACTTTCGTACTAGTGCAGGGTTCCTAGGCCTTGGTCACATGGGTCCTCTCAGAAATATTATAGGCCAGGTGTTATCGAACTAATTGATAAGTGCGGACACAAAATGATCTCCCTAAATTCCACAGAAAGCTAGAACAAAACAAGATAGAATACAAACTTCACCTTAGACTTCATTTTCATATAAACTAGTTTAGAGAGGTACAAGTGACATACCTTTTAAACGACGCTTGATCCTCACTAGTGTATTCCTTGTAGCTCCTTCTTTGAGTTTGTGAGATGGTGAACCCGTTTAATACTCACAAACAAATAAAGAGAAGAGAACAAAGATATGTATATTCCAATGAATTCTATGTATAAGATCAAGGAGTTATACAATAAAAGCTAAGACACCTTTATAGAGAAGAAATGTATTGTTGCATTATATTAAATGGAAAGTGGAGAATACAACCCATACCTTGATGTTGCAAGGTCTCTTTCAATGGCTCTTTTCTCCAACACACACACCTTCTCTCCAATGCCTTTGATGAAGAATATCCACAATCTGACTTAGAGAACTAAAGCAAAGCTCTCAATTATAATCCGTAGTAGAATTCTTCATGCATATGCAAGCCCTTGCAAACCTTAGCCTTTTCCATAAGATATCCCTATTTATATAGGGTGAAAGAGGGATATATGAGGAGATAGGGATGATCCCACTAAATCAGAGAAGCAAGTAAGATCCAAACCGATCGGAGGCCGCCTCATCTTCTAGAATATTCCCTTCTAGAAAATTCATGAATTTTGACTTTTCCTTTGCTTAAGCATCACCACACCCTATGCACATGTATCCTTTGATGATGTCGTGGTCCATATTTAGTGCACAGTGAGATGATCAGGCATATTTTCACCCCATGCATAGAGAAAGGTGCAACGAACTTCCTTGTCATAGTTTTTGAAAGAGGAAAAGAAAACTAATTTTCTCATGGAGAAAGTCTCTTTTAATATTTTCAGGGAACATGGAAATGAGTTAAGAACATGTCAGTTGATCACTGGGGTGATCAAAATAATGTGTAACACTAGGCACCAACCCTTTTGCAAAAAATGGGCTAAGGACACGGGCCTAAGCCCTCGGTCCGATGGGTGGTTAGCCTTAAGGAAAAATCCCTTCTCCCACAGACTTGAACTTAACATTCCCGCTAAGGTAAAATTCAAAGGGTTGGAAAAACTTAGACATTTCAGTCAATCCTACCCCATCGCTCTTGTGGATTCGCATCTCATTACTATCTAGCAGCAAAACTAAGATAAATTGAAAGCCATGAAATATAATAGTTCACAGAAGCAAAAGAACATATCTAATAACTATTCAAATATTGCAAGACTTAACCATAAACACAAACACTCAAACATCACATCCAATATATTACACAGAGTATGAAAATACTTATTAGAACTGGAAAATGTGAAGCATATGTTGAAAGGGGTGCTTGTTTTCTCCCAACCATAGGCACAGTCAGTCCTGACGGATTTACCACTGACCACCCCCGAGCTAGACCATGGTTCTCTGAGAGATATTCTTTCTCCTTGCTCCACAATAGTCAGGGACGGAGGTTACTCTCCCCCTCCCACAGAAACTTGGAAACTTTTTTTATCTACTCCAAGAAAGGAGGTATGCACAAGTACTTCCGCAATCACTCATCAGCCTCGTTTATCATCTTGTAGCCAAACCCTGCCCATGGATTCTTATAGCCATATCCAGCTTACTCCTCAGCTTTTCCCTCTCAACTCCAGAGTAGAAGTATGCTTCCCTTCTCTTCTCATGAGAATGTTTTCTCTACTCTGTTATCTCTCCCATCCATATTTGTCCTCGAATTACCTCCTTTCTTTCCTTCCTCGGAATGATTGTGTGGGTCTAAATCCAAAATCATGGTCAGACCTGGAATCCTTAAAGATTGGTACCTTCCCCATCTTCTCATTAACTCTTGAGGATGGCCTTACAACTACCAGCCTGAATGGTAATTCATTTATAGGTCAGAGGACTGTTGAGAAAATACACCCAGTAGGTACTTGTTTGGTGAGGGTAATCTCAACCACTCTTGGTTTCCCCTCACCATCTCTCTCATAACATCCATGGTCAAATTGGAAAACTTCCCCCCTTTCAACAGTTGTGCAACACATATTCAAATTTTATTAATAAAAAAAATTCATACATTGACCCTTTTATACAAGGGTTCATCAAATCAAACATTCACACATATTTAGTCCTCCATAGTCTCTTGGCCAGTTATATTTATATTTACAGACTGGGAGAAACAAAGGTATTACAATCCCCTCCCCCTTAAAGGAACATCATCCTCGATGTTTTATCTTCCAATGTGATATGTATGTACATAAGTAAACAAAAATGGATATGCTTGTCTCATGGCATCCTCCATTTCCCATGTAGCCTCTTCTGGGCCAAAGTGTTTCCACTGCACCTTGACCTGCGCAATGGTTTTGTTCCCGAGTGGGGTTTCCTTCCTATCTATTATGCATTGAGGTTATGGCAGGAACTCTCCCTCTGGTTCCACCTGAATCACAGACCAGACAATAATATGATTAGAATCATGTACATACTTCTTTAATAAGGAAACATGGAAAACATTATGTGCTTTCACTGTGAAAGGGAGTGCTAGTCTATAGGCTACTGTTCCCACTCTATCCAAAACTCCAAAGGGTCCACAATATTGAGGTGCCATCTTGGAACAATCTCCCATCCTCAAGGAGCTTCTCCTGGGTCTAACTTGGAGATACACATGATCCGCTGCTTTGAACTCTCTAGGAGTCCTCATGTCTACATAGCTCTTTTGTCGATCCTGGGCTATATTCAATTTTTTCTTGATATGAATCACTTGTTGTTCCATTTTCTTTAGCATATCTGGACCGATTGTAACTATGTCTACTTGGTATTTCCAGCTGATTGGAATGTTGCGTTGCCTTTTGTAGAGGGCTTCAAAAGAAATCATTTTTAATGACCCTTGATAGCCATTGTTGTAGGCAAATTATACCAGTGGTAGGTAGTCCTCCCACTTATTGGGTTGATGTGTTACTTGCATCCTCATCATATATTCTAATACTTGTTTTACCCTCTTTTCCTTCCCTTCAGTTTGAGGATGATAGGTTGTACTAAAGAGCAATTTTGTCTCAAAACCGACAAACAGAGATTTCTAAAAGTTTGAAGTAAACTTTGTATCTCTGTCCGATATAATTTCCTTAGGCATGCCATGCAGTCTGAATATCTCTTTCATGAAGATGTTGGCAATATCTATTTCCTTGCAAGTTGACTTGACGGGTATGAAGTGAGCATCCTTGCTCAGTTTTTCCACAATTACCATGATGGCATCGTTTTGTTTGGTTGATCTAGTAATACTGTGACGAAGTCCATGGAGATGGTTTCCCATTTCCATTCTAGAATTGGTATGGGTTGCAGAAGCCCTGCTGGGTGTCGGTGCTCTACCTTGACTTGTTGACATTCTAGACACTTAGCTAAGTAATCATCCATGTCATTTTTCATCCTAGACCAATAGAATATCTTTCTAGTGGCCATGATTATTTTTTGATAACCAGGACGACCAGTATATGGTATTTTGTGCAGTTCATCCATTATGAACCTCTTCAAGTCGTCACAATTTCGAATGTATAATCAGCCCTTGTAAGTCAGCAGGTCATCATTAAGCATTTGATAACCTGCATACTTCATCCATGTGAGCTCCTGCTTTAGGTATGATGTAACGGTCTTGAAAAATGAATATGTTTCTTGTGCAGCTTTGACCCTCCCTTTGATTTTTGATTCATTGGTGCTTATAGTTTCCATGTGAACTACTTCCATACTTCTACTATGAGAATCAACCACCCTATTCTCCTTTCCTTTGATATGTTTTATTTCAAAATCAAACTCACTAAGGAGATCCATCCACCTAACTTGTCTCACGTTGAGTTTCGGTTGGTCAAACAAATACCTCAACCCACTATGGTCTGTCATAAGTACAAACCTTCTACCTAAGAGGTAATCCCTCAACATTTTTAAAGCATTCACTATGGTAGCCAATTCCATATCATGGGTTGCATAATTGACTTCATGCTCATTCAATTTAATGGATTCATATAAAATTACATGTCCTTCTTGCATAAGGACTCCTATGAGCCCTTCCTTGCAGGTAGTTGTACACACAAGGAAGTCCTTGTTTCGGTCTCCAATCTTAAGCACAGGTGCATTGGTTAGAAGGTATTTCATCTCTTGAAATATTTCTTCACATTATGATGTCCAAATGAATTTAACCCTCTTTTTTTGAAGGGAGGTGATTGGGAAACCAATCTTGGAGAATCCTTTTATGAATCTCATATAGTATCTTGCCAGGCCCATAAAGGATCTGATATCAGAAACATCCTTTGGGGTAGGTCAATCCATGATGGCTTTAATCTTGTGAGCATCAACTGCCACTCCTTCCTCATAAATAACATGGCCTAAGTAATGGACTTGTTACTGGAAAAAGTCACACATACTGAGCTTAGTATAGAGTTGATGTTCTCTTAGCACTTGGACTACTAGCTTGAGATGTTCCTCATGCTCTTCCCTATTATTGGAATAGATTAGGATATCATCAATGAAAACTAGCACAAACCTATCCAAGAAATTTCTGAATGCGTTATTCATTAACCATATGAAAGTGGTCGGTGCATTGGTAAGCCCACATGGCACCACCACAAATTCAGAGCGACCATATCTTGTCCTAAAGGTTGTCTTGTGGATGTATTCATCTTTAATTTGGACATGATGGTATCCAGACATTAAGTCTATCTTGGAGAATATTGTATCACCCCTTATATGGTCAAACAAGTCATGGATTCTTGGCAAGGGATACTTATTCTTGATGGTCATGTTATTGAGTTGCCTATAATCTATGCATAATCTGAGTGTGACATATTTCTTTTTCACAAACAAGGATGGTGCTCCTCATGGAGACACATTAGGCGGAATGTAGCCTATCTCCTTCAGCTATAGTTTGAGCTCAACTAGATTTGGTGTACTCATCCTATAGGGTGTTCTATACATTGGCACCGCTTCTAGTACAAGTTCTATTGAAAAAAAAAATTCCCTCCTTGGAGGTAGACCTAGTACCTCTTCTGGGAATACATATTTATATTATCTTAATATGGGATGGTCCTCTAGGCTGGGTTTTTCATTCTTAACAAAGTTTAGTACTTGTATTGCATATAAGGGACATCCCTTTCTGCAATACTTCTTCACTTAGAGGGCTGATATTTGTCTCACTGAGACGGGATTTTGAATCTCTTGTAGGGTTACCCTTCTTCCTTCTTCATTTTAACACTCCAAAGTTTTGTTGTAACAGTCCAACTTGGTGACCATATCATATTCCTAAAGGTTGTGACCATACCTTGTCCTAAAGGTTGTCTTGTGGATGTCTTCATCATTAATTTGGACCTGATGGTATCCAGACCTTAATTCAATCTTCGAGAATATTGTAGCACCCCTTAGTTGGTCAAACAAGTCATCAATCCTTGGTAAGGGATACTTATTATTGATAGTCATCCTATTGACTTGTCTATAATATATGCATAATGTGAGTGTGCCATATTTCTTTTTCAAAAACACATTTTTTTCTCCCCATGCAGACATACTAGGCCGAATGTAGCCTTTGTCCAACATCTCCTTTAGTTGTAGTTTGAGATCAACTAGCTCTGGTGCATTCATTATATAGGGTGTTCTAGACATTGGCACCACTCCTAGTACAAGTTCTATTGAAAATTCAATATCTGATCGAGGTGGATATTGGTGACCACCCACCTTTTCCAACTGGCTCAAAACAGTTTTCTAGCAATTTTGGTAATTTACTATTTTTAGCAGTTTTTCGGGTCCTGAACTTTCAGAGCCGTTTTAGGCCCTAAACGACGTTTTTGAGAAAACGAGGAGCAACATGAAATTTTCTTCGATGTTTCTCACACCAAAGTTGTATTCCTCAGATATATATTTCTAACAAGGTATTGAGCGCATCAAACAGAGATCGTATGCAAAAGTTACGACCCCGGGAAGTTGATGTACTGAATTACCCAAACGGGGCCCACATGACTTTTGGTGCTTCATCTCCTAGGGCTAGTTTTTTGGATGTCTAGGGTTTTTGACATTCATGTTTATTGCAAAAAGGCCTTCAGAGCCTCATTGTAACCATCTTCTTGCGAATGAGCGCAACTGTCACATCTCTTCTCAGAGATAAGCCGCCACCATTCTGGCAAACTTGTTTTTCACTGCATTTACAGTTTCATCTTATTTCCTTATTGAATAGAAAACCAATTTTATTGCATCTCTGTTATTCCATGTTAAGCATCTGTTAATAATCTGTAGTCATTTCATTCTACTCATAAAATATGGATTAGTGGTATCGGAGCGGTCTACTCCTTGTCGTCTTAATGCATGTCCCCAACGAGGTCGGAGTACAAAGAATTGGGTCTCGAGCTTGTTTCTCTTGAGGAAAAAAGATCTCACATGCCCAAGAGACCTCTCATGGCAGGAGAAAAGAAAGATAACGAGACAGGTGTTAAGAATATAGAAGTAGAACCTTCTAAGAAGTCCTCTTACATTTATTATATCTAACTACCCATTTATTATATCTAACTACCATAGTGAGCCTTATTTAATAATATTTTGGACCTAGTCCACCTTACATTGAATGGCCTCCACTATTATCACTATGGGCCCTCTGGGCCCCCCCATTACCTTTCTAGCTACCTTACATTCGATCCCCCTTATGAAAGAGTTGTCCTCAATGCTTGATGTACAACCATATACCAGGGTCCCATGGATAAGTGTGGACCATAGTGCTAAAGTAGACTAGAGAACCAGGGTCCCATTGAGAAATGGAAGCCACCATGCTGAATTAGTCCAACTGCCATTGTAAACTAGGGTCCCATGTCCAATTTCTCATGTGAACCTCACATGAAAGATATTGGCACCCAATAACCAACTGAAAATGGTGCTCCCAATACTGACACCTATCATGTGGATCCAAATAAGAATATCCATCCACATAGTGAGAGATGATCAAAGATGAATCTAGAAGGAACAATACCATTGTATAATATGCAGGCTCGACGCTAGTAACTAGCTCCTGATGTGGGACATTGATGTTCTCTACAGAAGGTGGACTAGATTCATCAAATAAAATATGGAAGTGGTTGTCATCCCAGAAATGACAACTATCCATATACCAATCATTGCAATCGGCCTCAAAATCATACCAAGAATATATTTCATGATTATATTCATCCTTGAGGTCCGCGATAAGAAACCTCTCTTGCATGTTATCCAAAGAATCTTGAATACTATGAAAACTATCATTGAAACCATCTACAAAGCCGTCCAATATGTCATTCAATGTGTCAAACAATTGGGATTTGAATGCTTCAGTAATATGTAGAATTTATTTGACGGTTTGAGAGGAAATAGCCATATGATCACCCTATGAACTCTTTGGTCCCGCAACCATCATGAAAAACCCAAAAAATAGAACAATAAGTTACAACAAAAAATCGCGGCTTTTTCTGGAAAACCCTAAAAAACTATTGAATTTAAAATGCTCATAACTTCACTTCCTGGACTCCATTTTGTCTGATTTGTTTTTTGAAATTGGGTGAAATTGTGAGAGGAACTCATATCTATAATTTGCTTGGGAAAAATCGGCCTCCAACTACTACAAAAATAAAAATAATCACGTTGTCGTCCATGGAAAAAACCCTGAAAAGTTATAGATTTTAAAACTTCAATATCTTGATTTTTTGGACTCTGTTTCAGACAATCGTTTTTTTCAACTTTCATGTTTTTCTGAGAGGAAATTAGATATACAACCTTTTTTTGCAAATTTTTCACAAAAATATCCCGAAAAATTATTGAATGTCGCAGCCCTCTTTTTTTTTCTTCTCCGAAAACAAATTCTGCAAAAATAAAAAATATTTGCCCACAATGTCTGCCAAGGAAAGTGTTTACCACTTGTTAAGAACCAAATACTTGCATACATAAATACCACAATATTCAGAGAACAATAAAAAAAACTACAACTTTATTATAGAAACCCTTCAGGTAGGGAAACACCATACAATGGATCCTATTATGGAAGGGATCCTCTCCTGTTCACTTGCCTCTTCGAGGGGGCATACTCCTATTGAGATACAACTCACAATACAATAATTCTCTTCATGTCCCATTACATTGATTGAACCCCTTTATATAATTCTACCATCACCTAAGAAAATTCTAGAGGAGGAATCGTCTAGAAGTAGAACCTTTTAAGAACTCCTCTTACATTTATTATATCTAACTACCATAGTAGGCCTTATTTAATAATATAGTGGACCTAGCCCACCTTACATTGAATGGCCTCCACTATTATCACTATGGGCCCTCTGGGACCCCCCACTACCTCTCTAGCTACCTTACAACATGACATCCTTTCAAAATGTTGCTTGAGGAAGCCCTCATGCAACAGAGGAACGGGATGATGGATAGTTTCATGCAAATTCTTCGGCAACTACCAACAGGAAACACATCTTCTTCGATCGGAGGCATCACCCCCTTCAAGGTACAAATCAACTTCGATATTCCTTTATTTTAAGGTCAGATAGACGCAGATGCTATAGACAAGTGGTTGAATCTACTAGAAGGGTATTTTTCTGTCCATAACTTTTCTAATAGAGAAAATATTACTTTTTCACTCCTGAAAGTCATTCCCCATGTCAAAGATTGGTGGGAAGCTTTCTGTGAGGAAAAAGAAACAGAGGAAACCTCATTATTTACAATCACGACCACCTGGGAATCCTTCAGGGATGTTATTAAGGAAAAATACTACCCTTTTGGAAGTTATGACGACTTGTATATGAAATGGACCACACTGTGGCAAGAAAGAGACCAAGCATTGCTAGAGTTCAAAAATATCTTCCATACCTTGCGCACCAAGATGGGTATCAATGATTCAGAGCAACATCTGGTGCTCAAGTATCATGGTGCTCTGCATAGATACATCTATACTGAAATGGAATTTAGTTACATCTCTTCCTTGAGCACGGCCTACCGATATTCCATCAAAATCAAAAAGAAGCTCAAAAAAAAGATGCGGCAATTTGGGTCTGGGAACCCCTCACAGCAAAAGCCAGGAAAGGGTGGCCCCAACCCATAGAAAAAAGGACAGAGAAAATATGGACAGTATCCAGACAACCAGTCCAAGCTGCAAGCAAAGAAGGACACCGGAAAGACAAAGAAAGATATCGGGAAGTGGCGCGACTTCCATAAGAGCCCTTGGCATAACACTGTTGAATGCTGCTCAAAGCAGTCATTGGTGGTTGAAGTGAAAGCCTATGAATCAAATGCGGGTTCTAACTCTGAGTCAGAACCAAAAAGGGGAAGACAGATCATTGACGTAGAACCCAATGCCACCATTGCTACCACCAAGCTCCAGCTTGGTGAACCAGACGAGCCAGAAGAAGGAGAGCACCTCTTCCAGTAACATATGTGGGTAAAAGGCACCCTGATGCACTTCATCGTTGATAGCAGTAGCCAGAAGAACCTCATCTTAGCAGAGGTTGTCAACTGGTTGGCCCTGCCAAAAATTTCATACCCACAACCCTACACCATTGGATGGCTCTACCAAGGAATTGATCTCTGTGTAATCCAATAGTGTCGACTGTCATACGAAATCAAGCCCTTCAGAGATGAGGTATTGTGTGACGTTTCTCCTCTTGAAGTTTTTGATGTTATTTTGGGCCAACCTTATTTATGGAAATTTCATGTTTTATATGAGTCTAGGCCTTGTAGTGTTATTATTACTTTGAATAGGAAATTGTACAGGATACCCGAGGCAGTCACACCTACTTCTATTTCCTTTATTTCTAGTAAGCAATGCAGGAAGATCATCTCTCATACAGGGAAGTTTGTCTTCTTCGTGATTCACTCTCAGAATGAGCGAAAGATCACAGCCACATCCATGGTCTCTACAACCAACCTCTCCACACAACAGAAGCAAGTAGATAAGTTCATGGAATAATACTCAGATATCTTCTCCTCACCTACCGGGGTACCTCTGCACTGTCAGGTCAAGCACCCCATCGATCTGACCCTCGACACACTATTTCCCAATGGGCTAGTCTATCATCACTCTCTATTAGAGAATGAGGATATCAAGAGACAGATCCAAGAACTTCTCCACAAGGGGCACATCCATCCCAACTCATCACCTTGCGGGAGCCCAATTGTGCTAGGATAGAAGAAAGATAGAACCTGGCAACTCTACATTGATTATCGGGCTCTGAATAAAATCATAGTCAAAAACCGGTACCCAATTCCCCGAATTGACGACCTCCTTGATCAACTCACGGGGGCCAAATACTTTAGTAAGATTGATCTGAAGTCTGGCTACCACCAAGTCCCGATAGAATAGACAGATGTATGGAAGACCACCTTCAAGTCAAAGGAAGGCCTTTTTGAATGGTTGGTCATGCCCTTTGGTTTGAAAAATGCTCCAGCCACTTTCATGAAGATGATGGACGATATCCTGCGACCATTCACTAATACTTTTCTAGTGATGTATGTGGATGACATTCTCATTTACAGCAAAAATTGGGCAGAACACTTGCAGCATATTCAGCAGGTTCTGCACACCCTGCGACAGCACAAGCTATACGCCAACTTGGAAAAATGCTCCTTCGGCATGGACAGGGTCCATTACTTGGGCTATATCATTGATCAACATGATGTACATGTGGATCCAACCAATATCCAAGTTATCCGTGACTGACCAACCCCAACCACACTCACTGAGCTTTGGAGCTTCTTGGGTCTTGCCAATTTCTACCACAGGTTCGTGTTGGGATTCTCCCATATTGCATGGGCCCTCAGCCAAATAACAAGGGGTTGTGGTAAGGAGGAATTTGTGTGGGGAAAATCCCAACAAAAATCGTTCGATGATTTGAAGTAGCACTTGTGCTCAGCCCCACTACTTTCACTACCAGACCTACAATAGCCCTTTGAGATCGAGACAGATGCTTCAGACTATGCTGTGGGCATCATTCTCACTCAGTACGACCACCCCGTGGCCTATCATAGTGAGACACTATCAGATGTTGTCTGTAAGTACCCTACTTACGACAAAGAAATGTAATCCATTTTGCAAGCCTGCAGCCAGTGGAGACATTACATTCTTGGGAAGGAGACAGTCATCCACACTGATCATAAGCCACTGCAGTTCATGCAGACACAAGGAAAATTGCATAATGACCGCCATCAAAAGTGGTCCACATACTTGCAATAATTCCACCTCAACATCAAGTATAAAACATGAAGCACCAACCACGTCGTTGATTCCCTCAGCAGACCACCAATTGTGGCACTCACCATGGTGCTAGACTCTTGCGGACATGAGACCTCTGGATGGACCCAACTCTATGAGATAGACCCAGACTTCACCACCAGCTACCAAATGTTGGGTGCAAACGTAGTTGTCGATAATATCCATCTTCAGGATAGGTTGTTGTGTTGTCTAGGCCGTATTTTTGTTCCATCAAGCGAGCGAGCAAAGTTGATCTGGGAATCCCACTACAGTCAGGTGGCAGGACACTTCGGTATCGAAAATACAGTGGCGATGCTATAAAAACATTTCTACTGGCCGAAAATTCGACAGGAGGTCAGCAAGTATATCAAGTCCTACACTACCTACCCTATTTCCAAACCGACCACTAAGAAATAGGGCTTGTACACCCCTCTTCCTTCTCCTGACAAGCCATGGTAATCCATCTCAATGGAATACATGTTGGGCCTCCCGTCCACCAAGCAGGGAAATGATTGTGTTTTTGTGGTTGTTGATCGCTTTTCTAAGATGGCGATTATGGTTTCCTGCAAGAAGAGCATCACAGCAGAGGCCACTTCCAAGCTCTTCTTTGAACGAGTCTGGGTACATTTTGGAATCCCACAAACCATTGTCTCATATCGGGACAGTATATTTATCATCACATTCTGGTCGAGCCTCTAGTCACTGTTGGACACCAAGCTCACCAAATCCATGGCCTTCCACCCCTAGACAGATGGACAAACCAAGGTCGTAAATCGAGTGATTGTGCATATCCTGCGCATGTATAATTCCAAGAACCCTTGCAACATGGGATGAGAGACTTCCCTATGTCCAGCATAGCTACAACCGATCCCTGCATACCTCAACTAGCCACAACCACTTTTAGGTGGGGTTGGGATTCCAACCATTAGGTCCCATAGATGTTGCACTTCCCCTTGTGGTCACCTCGACCGACTCATCTCATGGTCCAACTGAAGATGAAAAATCCACCTGGTTCATGGAGTGGATCCAGCACATCCACCAACAGGTTCAGGATATCCTGCAAAATTCCAACGACAAGTACAAGCAGTGCCATGATCAACATCGGGTGCCACATAAGTTTCAGGTGGGCGAAAATGTTTGGTTGCACTTGCAGAAAGAACGCCTTACAGGACCCCATCAGAAGCTTCTCCCACTCTGTTATGGGCCATACACCATCACCAAGGTTGTGGGGTATAATTCTTTTGAGCTCAACATTCCTCCTTTCCTTGTCCTGCACCCAGTGTTCAACATGGATCTCCTTCGGCCCTATTTCCCACCATTATTGTACACCTCAGAAGTAGCAGAGCAGGTGACACCAATAGAGCTCAAACCCGACTGCATACAACATGAATCCAGTGATCATATTGTGGAAACACACATCAAGGGAACTCGACAGCAAAGGATCCCGCTTTATCGAGTCGTCAAAGTAGGGCAACTCCTGCACCAAGGCAAGTGGCTCATCCAGGGCCAAATTTAGTAGAAATTTCCTCATCTAATGGGGGAAGTCAACGCAATGGATACCATTGCTTCCTAATGTGGGAGGATTGATCCAGGTGGATATCGGTGGCCACCCACCTTTTCCAACTGGCTCAAAATAGTTTTCTGGCAATTTTGGTAATTTATTATTTTTAGCAGTTTTTCGGGTCTTGAACTTCTGAAGCTGTTTTGAGGCCCTAAATGATGATTTTTGGGAAAACAGGGAGAAAAATTGATATTCCTTCGATGTTTCTCGCACAAAATTTATTTTCCTCGAATAGATATTTATAACGAGGTACTAAATGAGTCAAACAGAGATCATATGCAAAAGTTATGACCCCGGGAAGTTGATGTACTGGCTTACCCAAACGAGGCCCACATGACTTTTGGCGCTTCATCTCCTAGGGTTAGGTTTTTGGATGTCTAGGGTTTTTGAAATTCCTATTTATTGTAAAAAGGCCTTCAGAGCCTCATTGTAACCATCTTCTTGCAAATGAGTGCAGTCGTCACATCTCTTCTCAGAGATAAGTCGCCACCATTCTAGCAATCTTTTTTCCGCTACATTTTACAGTTTCAACTTATTTCCTTATTGAATAGAAAACCAGTTTTATTGTATCTCTATTATTCTGTGTTAAGCATCTGTTAATAATATGTAGTCATTTCATTCTACTCATAAAATCCATATCAATATCCCTTCTTGGAGGTAGACCTGACACCTCTTATGGGAATACATCTTTATATTCTCTTAATATGGGATGGCCCTCTAGGCTGGGTTTGTCATTCTCAATAGAGTTCACTACTTGTATTTCATATAAGGGACATCCCTTTCTACAATACTTCTTCACTTGGAGGGATGATATTGTCTCACTGAGATAGTATTTTGAATCTCATGTCTGGTTACCCTTCTTCCTTCTTCATTTTCACACTCCAAAGTTTTACTGTAACAATCCAACTTGGTTTTGTGGGAAGCCAACCAGTCCATGCCAATTAGAAGGTCATAAGATCCTATAGGAAGTATGTTTAGGTTTGCTTCGGTGGTAAACCCACTTATAACGAATTGGCATGCTAGTATGATGTCGATTATGTTTCTTTTGGTTTCAGTGTCTAGTTGTACCGGCCATGATTTAACATGTTTTTGCACACTTTGATTTCTGAACCAAGTGTATAGTTTTTTTTCCTTTTTGATGGATTTTGATGTTGTAGGTATACTAATTGCTGTTGGAATTGATGTCTTTTATCAACCATTGTGTGTAATGTTGCGGACAATTTTTTAGTGATAACACCAGGGTCAATTAAAATGGAAACAGGATGGTTGGAAATCGTACCTTCCATCTCCACCATTGAAGCTTGGTGGTCATCTTGTCTATTATCCAAGGCTACATAAATTTGTGGCATGCTCCTAGACACATCATTGATTGTGCTAGCCTCTTGGATGTTGTAGACCCTCTTATTGATCTATTTCCTATGCGGAAAGTCCCTCGACATATGTTCCTCTCCACAACCCCAACATTTCAAGCGTTCTCTCTTCGTGTTATTAGTCTTACTTGGAACTGCTCTAAATGGTTTATTTCCACAATGGGATGAAAAATTTTGTTGATACACACTTTTAGTAGGAAGTCTCATCCTCGAGATCTTCCCATGGTTCTTAAATCTCGAGGATTTAAACACCTTCTTATTGAATCCTGAATTATTTTTCTTCTTCCAAACTTCATGGGGTTTTGTCTTATTCTTGAATTTCTCATAGAAATACCTTGATTTTTGGATAGTATCTTCTAAATTTGTTGGCTCATCAAACTCAATTTTGTCTCGATAGGATTGAGGTAATCCACTAATCAATCATTGCATATTTACCTTTTCATCCTTTATGTAGGGCACATACCTCATCAACTCAAGAAATTTGTTGATATACTCATCTATGTTGAGTTGTCCCAACTTGAGTTCATAGAACTCCTTGGTGTTCCCATCAAAGTACTTTTCTGACAGATACTTCTTCTTGAATTATTTCTGAAATTTTTTCCATGACAAGTCCTTCTCATGGATTCCTTTCACATTCCTAAGGTCCTCCCACCAAATGGAAGCTTTCCCATTCAGGTTGAAAATGGTTATCTGAGCCTTTAAGTTTTCAGAGTAGTCATAAACTTTGAAGTAATTCTTCAGGCCGAGTAGCCAAACTTCTACTTCTTCCCCCTTCTTAATCTCTCCATCGAAGGTGGGTGGTTTGGCTTTCTTGAATTCTTCAAGGTCATGACTCTTGGAATTTTTCCTCTTCTTTCCTCTCGTCTGAGAATGGGAACTAGTTTTTCCACTAGATGATTCCTTGGGGTTGTCAATGTCCTCAGAGAGGCATTCTGGTGAGTGTCTCTTGACTCCATGTTGGGCCTTCCTTGAGGTGTTCCTGCTGGTGTGGCCACTTTCCAGACCATGATTTTGTATCTCAAGTGGACTTGGATTTTTCTTAGTATGATGTATGTCCACATGACTGGAAGATGGACCATGTTGTAGTTGTATTTGTATATCCAATAGACTTTGTAGTAGGACTACATTAATTTCTGTCGGTTTTTCCTGCTCCTTTATCAGCCTTTCATTATCAACCTTATAACTCTGTAATTCTACCATGAGGCTTCTTACAGTTTTAGCCAAATATGGAGGGGTTTCCACCACCCTCCTTTCATCAAATTCTTCCTCTCTATTGTGGGATCTCTCCCCCAACTCATGGTGTGTCACCATTCCTTATGTTGTATTTTTACCATTGTTCACTAACTACTTGAGTGCTGACAATTTTTTTTATGTTAGTTACTAATCTACCAATTCATGAACAACACATATCATTGCAAAGTGAAGTCAACTTCTTTATTTGGAAACATTAGCAACATACAATGCATACTTCCAAAATATCTATCAATAGTAGAAATTTTCGTTCCTCTCTTCAGTAGAGATTCAAATAGGTTTCTTATAGAAGAGGGGTAATGTAAGGTGTTACCCCATAAAGTTTTCTAATAATATTTTTATGCGACTAGTGCATGAGCCCAATCAGGCCAAGTGTTGTTTCCATGCGCTGATACCAATTTGTAACACACTCGACCCCTAAATACCTAACGAGTGTTACCAGCTCAAAATATGATCCCTGGTTTACAAGATATGACCTCTCTAAGTTATCCGACATTATTATTTGGGGTCTTCAGCATTCAGTGTTGAATGCCCCTTTATTATACTACGCCCAAATATTATGAACTCCCAAAGTCCTAAAATCTCACCACGTGGCCTTGGCCATTCAACGATCGGCGTTCATCATTTTTCATTAAACATTCCTTTTTCAGCATTCGACGTTCGACAATTAGCAATCGACGTCCTACATTTTCGACGTTTTGGAAATCGACGATCATCGTTGAACGTTCGATGTTCGAAGATTGACGATCTTTGTTGAACATCCCCTTTACATTACTATGCCCAAATCTTCTGAACTCCTGAAGTTATTCATACTCTCAGAGTCCCTGACACGTCACCAACCATGTTGGCCAGGCGGGCATGAACCAGAAGTTGACATGAAACAAGGGCCAGGGGTGACATGTGTCCTCATTAGGAGGTGACATGTGTCATGATCTAATAGGCATAAGGGGTCTATGAATCATCCATATCCGAGTGACACGTGGCATGCTTAATGTGGGTCCACGTCACCTTGAATGACATCAAGATTCCACGTTATCTTGGAATGATAGCTATTGAGACCTTCAATATCACAGTCAGTAAGAGTCCACGTATATCCATAGATCTACGTCTCTCGTTAGTTCATGGCTCCGTACTTCGGATCTTACCAACTTATTACATCACAAATTCCCTGAAGATATAAGTCTTTGGACTCTCGGATCTAGCGCCACGTGTCCTCTACCTATCAACGGTCCAAATTACTTCGTTGTTTGTGACTTCGGCATTTTTCACACCTTGAAAACTCTTGGCCAAGTTCCTCCTGAGTTCTAAGTCTCCAGACTATAGGATCGCTTGCCACGTACCCTCTCATCCAATGAATCTAGTTCAACAGAAAACATTTGACAAGGGACAAGTAGGGGCCACGTGTTGCTCCACGACGTGTTCCTGGTTGGTTGGGAAGTCAAAGGTGGGTTCCTTAGATCGACGACTGAGAGGGATCTCGAAGGATATGAGGATCGATGGTCCATGTCACTTCGGTAGTTCAGAATTTGGGAGTTAGGAGTGTATCTTCCATCTTTCTCTCCAGACCACACTTGATCTATCACCACGTGTACCTAGCATTCATGGCCAGGATTTACTCCGGATTATAGAGCTCTGGGAAAAATCGTGCGTCCCTATATCGTCGAATACTTGAAATTTCGGATAGTGGTTGAGCTGTGGACATGCATCCTTCTATTATCAACGGTCCAGATTCTTTTGTGACTCCAAAATTCAAGAGTTTCAGCGCTAGACCACTCCTATTCTCTCGAAGTGTAACTTCGTCGAAGCACTTAATGGTACCCTTCATAAGTTCAATCTAATGGTTGAGAGAGATCACCACTGGATCCCCAAATCGACAACCCTCATTGATTCACGACTCCAGACTTCGACTGATTTCAAGGGTTATGGAGTCGTAAGTTCCGAAGTCTTGAAGCCAAAAGGGAAATCTCCTTTTGGACTAGCGTAGGGTTCCTAGGCCCTGGTCATATGGGTCCTTTAGAAATTCTTGTGGGCTAAGAATCCATCATTAATACATTTAATGATGCAAGTACAGGTTGTTGATCCATCAATGACCACATAAGAGAAGGGGTAAGGTAAATGACTGTATTTATTTGTTGCGTAAGGAAATATAATCACAAGAAAAAATCATACATCACCTTGAGTTGAGTCGCAAGAGTATCATCAATTAATTTATTTAGAAAAGATCTAAGAATTAACAAGTCATTCACCACATCATAAATTTATTATTCGCATGTAGTCTAAAGTCTCTAACATTAGTCCTTACACAAAGGTTTCGCTGCGTGCGAGGAGTCTAGAGTCTATCAAAATCTAAATCAACAATGCATCAACGGAATTAAAAGGAAAAATCGAGTCTAGTTATTACAACCATCATACATCAACAATTTTATGGTGCAAAATTAATAGTCATCAATTCAATCATACATGATAGTAATTACTTTCACGCAAGGTGTCTAAGGTCCACAAAATCCTTCAACATTATTTTTGTGCACGACAAAATTGATCATTTAGACAACATTCTTTTCATTACTTTTTCGGTTTCACAAAAAGGGGTAGTTGATGAGTACATTGGGGAGTAAAAGTGCGGTTAATTTCTAAGGGTTGAGGGCCAACCCATAGATCAATCATGAACTCCCACAAGCATTCGATTAATCTAAGATGATAAAAAAAAATCAAGAGAGGTGCACCACCTTTCTCCTATAAAGAAACATACTAAAAACACCTTTATTCATTCATCTAAATAATGAAAGAACAACATTTGAATGGAGCTTTAAAAACCTTAACACTCTCATTCTAAGAAAACACCTTACTTTTCTCATTTTTTTTTTGTGTGAATAAAAAGTGGATCCTTATATTAATTCCAACTGAAATCTTACAAAAAATATTTGGAGCCTATCTTATTACAACAAAATGCAATAAGCGAATCCTTCAGGACCAGATTGACGGTCCAAATTTCCTCAGGATCGACGGTCCAGATCTTCTCTCGCATTTCACGTTTCGCGACTTTGCGGCTTGGGCAGACAACTTCCTCCATGGTGCGGACTCTCGATATCCGAGTTCCCGAAATTTTCTCGCATCATTTCCATGGGAACATATCGACAATCCAAATCTCTTCTAGTACCAACGGTCTTGATCTGTTCTCACTTTTCACAATTTCACATTTCGCAATTTTGCAACTTTGGGAAATAACTGCCTTCAAGATTTGGACTCCCGATAGCCGAGATCTCGATGTTTTCTTACGTCAGATCCATGGGACTAGATCAACAGTTCAGATCTCTTATGAGACCAACAGTTCTGATCTGTTCTTGCTTATCATGATTTCACATTTCACGATTTTGTGACTTTGGGAAATAGCTATCGTCATGCTTTGAACTTTCGATAGCCAAGATCCTGAAATTTCCTCACGTCAGATCTATGGGACTAGATCGATGGTCCAGATCTCTTCTGGTACCAATGGTCCTGATCTATTCTCACTTATCGCGTTTTCTCATTTTTCGACTTTGGGAAATAACTTCCTTCATGCTTTGGTGTTAAGCCCTAATATTGGCTCATTACCCCTTAATTGGGGCATATTACATTAGTAATGTTATTTTATTTATGTCGGATTTATTCCATTAGTTGTAATTATACCTCCTAGTCTCCTATATATACCAAGGAGACATTTTCATTTGGAATCATCTTGTACTTTAACATTTATGTGGGGTAAAAGGAGGTTGCCCCATCGAAGAGGCTTATTATATGAAATTATCTCTTTTTCAAGGCATTGAGTACTTATTCTAAGGTTTTTCTATGCTATATTGATATTTGGTTCTTAACATATGGTATCAGAGCTCAAGGTCTTGGGGTTTCGCTGCTACATATGATACACCTTGGCATTTTCGCTATAACTTGTTTTCTACAACGTTTCAGAAGGAACGGATTGGAGAATATTTAGTAGATGGATCAAGATACGTTGGGTTACAGTTTCATCTCCTTAGGCATTATACTTTCAAAGATACATCCTTTTCAAGATAGGGTTCGAGAATCATCCTGAACTGATTCATTATGGAATGTTCTCTATAAAAAAGTTTTTGTAACATTTCAGACCCTGAACTCTGGAGGATATTCACAAAACTTAGTAAGGTATCTTTGGTAAAACGTTTAGCTTCTGGGTCATCTTATATTTTTATATACACCCTATGAAAGATAGGGTATCAGACTAGTCCTATTGACTAGTATCAAGAAGGTGTTCCAGGTAAAAAAATCATAACTTCTTCCTAGAGTATCCAAATTGAGTGGGACTAGTTTCATTGGATAGTGGAAATTCTGTAGTATTTTTGGTATAAGTTTCAGAATTTTATATCAATTATTTTGTGAGGGGCACGCTATATAAGTGAGATCTCCTAGAAAGACCAAAAATCAGCAAGTTGTGGGGAAGTTACCGTAAATTCCACTTTGCACATCCAATTTTGATCAGACCTATGGCATTGCAAAGAAGAAATATCAGAGAACTACATAAAATAAATTTTCATACCCAGAAGGGCTGAAACTTGGGAGATACAACAGAAGAAATATTGTCTAGTAGAACCACCTCAAAATCAAGGTTCAATAGTGATACTTGGCCAACATGCCACCCAAAAAGGGAACTTCTACACCAAATAAGCCTCCAGACAATCCTACTTGGACTCTTGATGAACGTGAAGAAATGCGTAGGGACATAAATGATTTACAAAAGAATATAGTAACAAAATATGAACTACAAGAGATGGAAGCTAAGTTGGAGGCAAAGATGGATGGTTTAAAAGAGGAGATCATGGAAGTATTGAAAAATTTCGTAACAGAGAAGACACCTAAAACTGAAAATGCATCCCATGAAATTCATGATGAGGACTCAAGGAAGGTGAATCAAGAATGGAGAAACTCCAACATTGGGTGGGAGACCAACCACATTCCTAAGATCGATATGAGGAAGTTTGATGGCAAGGACCCAATCACATGGATACTTCAAATGGAACAATTCTTCGATCTACATAATGTGCCACATACACAAAAGGTATGAATTGCTTCTTTATATTTAGAACCCAATCAATTTGTATGGTATCGATGGATTTGTTCTTGCAAATCACTCGTCACTTGGACAATTTTCACGAAAGAAATAACAGCACACTATGAGGATACAAGGAGCAATACCTTCTTTAGCCAATTGATATATCTCAAGCAAAAGGGTTCAGTTACCAAGCACATTGAGAACTTCCAAAGATTGAATATAAAGGTAACCGATATTCTAGATGAGCACTTGATTGATGTATTCATAGGAACTTTAAAGGATAACATTCAACATGAGGTTCACCTT
>ML792085.1:215712-229915 GCA_009831015.1 Picea engelmannii | reverse complement strand
CCTTCAGGACACACTACATGCTCCAAGGGAACCACTCACCTCTTTCTGCTTTATTTGCGCGATGTTCCCTTAAAGACACACTGCCTACTCCAAGGGCACCACTCACCTCTTGAATGAATTTGGTAGACGTCAAACCCTTGGAATCAATACTCCGTCATCTTATCTTGTGGGAGACTAAGGGCTTCTAAGGAATAAGGACCCTGCATGCCCCTTAGAATCATCGTGAGTGATTGTCACATTCTACCCTCATGGCATCATGGGTCTTCTCGAACTAGGTAATCGTTAACCTACAATTTGAGCTATGACGAGAGTGCTAGTAGGTCATGGCAGGGATGCTGCCACACCTCTCCATCAATGTTTCTGGTTGTCGTGCCTGACCCCTTTAATCCAAATATGAGTTTGGTTGGCAATCTATCGTCATCCTGCATCCATCAATGAAACATGTCAGCGATAAAAATCAACATCATAATATCTAATCATATGTACATATGTCACATCGACAACATTCAAACCCTAACAGTCCACTCCCTGACTCGATCCAAAGTCCAAGTATTTTCATCGATGCCTCGACATCCTCTAACGTCTAGAGTCCTACACACTCAGGAGAACCCAATCAATAGCACCTATCGATGTAACTACAACAAAATAACATATCATCAAATCCACAATATCTCATAATCATAATCAAAACAACCAATAGTATAATGACTCAGATCACTTGCACACAAAGTGTCCTCAAAGAATAAGTCCGCTCAGTGCATGCAAGAGTGGGATCTTACAAAAATATTAGTCAACATGTGAAGCTATGGGAATAAAACATGACATTGTACATGAAAACACACTCGCATAGGATATCAAAGGGCTAGGAAATGTTTGAAAACACTGAAGCATCAAACAATATGATCTATCCATATCATACCCATATGGTGGATGCAGGAAGTGATGATGCCAGGCTGTGGAAGGGCCATCAAAATTACGATGAATTTTTGTTGTGAGACACAAAATTAAAGAAATCTAGATCCAAATTTCAAGTTATTACCTCAACAACACTAGCGCATGGACTTGGGTAAAAAATGAGAACAAGTCAACACCAATTTCCAGTTGTCTTCCTAGTTATTTATACGACTTTCCATGACCATAGTATTTTCACCCAATGTCCATTTCTCCACAAGTAGAGCTCCCATTCCCTGTCATTTGAGAAGCAAAAGAAAAATTCATCCATCACGTCAATTTATCCCAGGATTCAGGTTCGATCCCAAAGTCCCTGCATCCATTGATTTTTCTAATAAGTGGTGGTTCTATACAATTCACGGTCGATGCAGACAACTTACACTCCAAAATTTTCATTCTCACATAAGCTGACGTTGAGAACACAAATTTTGGAAAGAGGAACCACTCTATAGTTCAATATCAAGATACTTATCCTATCCAAACAGTTCTTGAACTATCCTTCAAAGATACTATGATATGTCATGTCTCTAATCTAACATTAGTTGTTTGTGTCGCCATGGATCAACATCTTTGTTGAAGTCAGTTGATACATTTTGGGGACTGGCCCCTGTATCGATTCTAGTTGTTCGCGTCTTCCTCATTACAAATAAATATGAACAAGACACAAAAATCACCCCCGTCCTGGCCATTGGAGAAATTACTCGGTGCTTGTAATTTCCATCTCCCCGAGTAACTGGGCCAAATTCTAGCTGTAGAACTTGGTCTAGTCATTGCTTGGACTTATGGGCTGCAAGATTAAGTATGTTTATCCTTTGATTCTCTAGATAAATTGAAAGTAGAGAGAGGTCGAGAGCCAGGAAAAATGTGGACCAAATAAAGTTGCCTCCTCCTTAGCTACTCCACCTATTGGAAACATTTTCTCAAGATGGAACCATAGTCCAGACAGATGATTTGCACTTACTCAAGTAATGTTTAGGAATCCAATCAATGTGTATAAATAAACAATCTTCGACCATATGTGAACACTACCGTCGGTTTCTCATTCACATGCCTATTAACGTTGAGAAAAAAATTGTTGGAAAGGGGAGCCAGCCTACAATTCAACATCAAGATCCTTAGCGTATCCAAAGAGTTGCTAGAAATTTTCTTTGAAGGTCCTTTGAAACTTCAAATTTATAAAAAAACATCTTCTCTTCGTGTCTCCATGCATCAACACCTTTGTTAAACCTGACTGCTCCATTCTGAGAACTATTCCTTCTGTCGATTCTAGTTTTCGACGTGTTCCTCATTACCAAGTGAGTTGAAAAAGACATGAGGATGACTTTGGTCCTATATATTGGAGAAATTAGAAAGTGATAGCTATTTGTAGATGCTCGAGTAATTGGGCCAAGTTGTAGATGCAGAACTTGGTCTAATCAGTGCTGGAATTGGGCTACACGATCAAGCACGTCTATCCTTCATTACTCCAGATCAAATCCAAGCAGATATAGGTTGAAATCTGGGACAAATGTGGGCCAAATAAATCTTCCACCTGTGGAGCCACTCCACCCATTGGAAAAGTTGTCTCGAGTTGGAAAAACAACCCAAACAGATTATTTGCACTTACTCAAGCAATGTGCCATAGATGCAATATGTGATTTACATTATATACAATACCATGCACTATGTATATATATTACTAAATGCACATAATATATGAAAATAAAAAGTTTTTATTGCATTATTGTTATCAGCATACCCGTTGTTCGAAGGCTATTAATGAGTTTCCTCTGTTGTATTACTTGCAACTACATGCTTTCGTGCATTTCTTCCATTTCATTTTTATGTCAAAACACTACACGTAATGAAATGAATATGAAAATAAATCCCTATTGAAAAATGGCATGATATATACAATACCAACAAATAACAAATGAAAACTAAAGCAACACTATACAAATAAAATTACAAATATGTACCTTCTCAATTCTTGTTCCATGTCTCCTTTTTCCCTATTTTATTTTTATTAATGACTCGTGATAGTTTCTATTTATTGCACATACAAAAATGAAAATATAGATGTAAGAAGGCATTAATAAAATTCAAAGGCAATGGGAATTGTCCATGTTTTATTTTCTATGCCATCAAAATCTGTTATGTGGCACTTGCTTTTAATGTTGAACATAATTCCTTGAACTAACACAAAAACATGAAGTTTCTAAATATGTAAAAAGTGTATGAAAACATGCTTTGGTTCAACAAGAAAGAAATAAAAATTTGTGAATGTGTAAAAAAATATGGACATATGCGGACATGTATTCCAATGTTAATGTAAATACCTAAATGTTTACTATGATTTATATGCATTTCAGATTGAAAGTAGAAAACAAATTGTATCATGATATATGTTGGGAAAATTAATTGCTTATGAAAACAATCAATTTCCACACCATTAATTATCAATCTAGGGTGCGCCTGTTTATTTCAAATTCATGATGCAAATTCTATTCAAGCTATGATTCCCCTTCTAACATTGGTCATCGAACATGTGTTTTAGTACTGTAAATCAAACCACTCTTACAAGCATGAAAGGAAATCCACATTGTAGGCCAACAATAATAACAATCTTTGAAAAAGTAAATCACACCTCACAACAAGTGTTAATCAGTGAAGCAATCAACTCTATCTTACACCCCATGGAATATCGGGAAAGTATGTCCCTCTATTGGAAACGAATTGGCAAAAGGTAAATCTTAACTTGCAGGGAAGGAAACACACCACACTTACTAAAAAGTAATATGGTATCAAGAGTATGAATCAACTATCTCCTAAAACAACCAAAGAAAAAATAAACACATTGTCACACATTGCGGGAAAGTAAATATCACTCAAGAAGTGGTGTATAATCCTCAATTCCCTTCTTTCAACCACCTACAGGGATCAATAGAAGTACACAAGAAACAAGGAGATCTAATTCTCAATCACTCTTGCGGAATTGAAATCCAATCTATTTGACAGATAGTAAATTTAATCTATTTGATAGAAGGTAAATTGTTGAAAAGGAAAAGTTGTCACACTTGCACACATAAATTGAACTAAAATATCTACTCCCCAATCACCATGTGGTCATAAGACAAAGTGTTGCCACTAATCTACACCACAAATGAATTAATCGAAATGCAATAATTAAACACACTATGAAAAATAATAAAACTACCTAAGCTTCACAACACTCATGATAGTTAAAATAAATCCACACTCACAGATGACAGTAAATTAAATAAACTAATTAACAACATGAATAAAATCAACCATAATAACAATGAGAAATAAAGAAGAATAAAATGTAAAAAGAATAAATCAAACTAATTAAATTACATGCTATGAAAATTATGAAATTGGAATAAAGAAATTATTAATGAATTACTCCATCATCATTTCGACAATGCTCTAAGAGTCCCCCCGCCCCCCGAATAATGGAGAGAGTGATATCTAAATAAATCCACTTATGAATTTAATATATCCGTAATGGTTACAATAATTTACTACATAATGAATACTTTCCATGATCCTTGCTAACAATTAACAATTAATTTATAACTTTCAAAATCTTTTGCTAACAATTAGCAAATAATAAATAACTTCCAAGATATTTTGCTAATAATTAGAAAATAGTAAATAACTCCAAGATATTTTCCCCAAGAATTTTAAGATCTTTTGTTAACAATTAACAAAGAATAAATAACTCCAAGATCTTTTTCTCAATAATTCCAAGATTCTTGGTCAACCACTCAAACCAATATTTTATCTTGGAATTGCAAAATTATCTCCATATCTTTGATTTTCTTGGACTAATATTATTTTTGCATAAATCCATAAATAAAAATTATGTAACATCATGGCTCACAGTTATGATGGCTCAAGGTTTTCGGTGTTGGCTAAAGGTTCTAGTGGCTCAAGGTTCCTTCAACGAGTTGCGACATTGTTAAGAGTTGCAAAACATGAGTTGCAACACTATTCAAAGTTGCAACATGGGAGTAGCGACGCGTTGCAACAAATTGTGAAAACTTTATTTCTCAAAAGGGATGATCTGGGTTGTTGAGTTATTTTGAGGATAGACATATATTGACTTAATAATGCCTCATATGAAAAATGTCAAGGACCCACTTCGTAGATATTTAGTTATAGGAGTAACAACAGTGATGATGTAGGAGTAGCAACAAATTGGAGTAACAACAAATTGGAGTAACAACAACTAAGAGTTGCAACAAGGGAATTGCGACATTGTTCAGAGTTGCATCAAGGGAGTTGTGGAATTGTTCATATTTGTGACATTGTTCATAGTTGCAGCAATAGTGCTCGGAGGTTCAACAACAAGAGTTGTGACACTATTCAGAGTTGCAACACAAGTGTTGTGACATTGTTCGTAGTTGCAGTAGTAGTGCCCAGAGTTGCAACAACAATGGTTAGAGTTGCAACAATGTTCCATAGTTGTAGCAATAGTATTCGAAGTTGCAACAATGTTCCATAGTTCCAACAATAGTGCTTGGAGTTGCAACAACTACAAGGGAGTTGCAACAATAGAGTGGAAACTCCAACAACTAAGTTGCAACAGTGGGCACCAAAATACTTCGATAACACATCTTGCACACAACCTGTCTAACACATTGTCTTTGCATATTAACTCCAAGATAAATGAAAATATGATTCTTCTCTAATGTTTAACCATAATTCATGTCAAATACTAAAGAAATCCAAATGAGAAATAACTTGGATCTAAATCCCGCATATAAGTATCAAAACGGATTAATAAGCATTAACACAAGTTATGGGTGAGAAATAAGGGATAAAAAGTAGGAGAAATAAGATATAAAACAATGCCAATTCCAAGGCCCAACATCTCCCCCACACTAAACATGTTGTATGTCCTCATGCAACCCACAACAAAGTTGTAATTAGGACTTTCATTTTTCAATGCACCTTGCCATTTAACTTGAAATATTTTCTTGTTATTTTCCCACTGTCATGAGCTATCTTACAGGATGCCAAAAATAATAACACAAGAAGAATTCTAATGAAATCCACCTTTTTTTCTTGATCATTTTCCTCATAGCCATAACAGGTTCTTGCGGGGAAGCTATTGAATTCACTGTTGGTTCTTATGTAACAACGCGAATTTTTCTTCTTTTGAGAGCCAACAATGGTTGTTGTGTACATTTCCAACATTGTTTTTTTGGTGGCAACGTTTATATTGTCTTGGAAATTTTTTTCTTTAGCTACAATATGTGTGCATTCTTTAAAAGTATCCTTCAAGTTCTTCTTAGAAATTCCAATGGAGTTGTGGCAGATTCAAAGAAATTGAAATTTCATGCAAATGAAAATATAAATTAAGGAGATCTTTGGTGAATGTGTTTATCACCTTTTAATGCCTCTATTTTCCAAAAATTTCACCAAGCCAGATCACAAAACCCAAGATATTTGTAAGCAATTAAGCTGCTACAAGAGTAACAACAAGCTATTGCAAGAGTAAAAACAAACTTAATAAACCATTTTCTCACAAAATACGAACTGGGTTTTTCTAAAATTTGGTGAGCCATTTTTTACCATTTAATGTCTTCTCCATGCAAAAAATCAGCAATACCCACGTCCCTTATTTCCAGAAAAAGGAAAATTGTTTGTAGGTGATTTTGCTTAATTTCTCAAAATCCATGCACTGAAATTACCTTAAAGTTTTCGTGCTTGTTCCTCTCATTGAAGTGCTTCTCACAAAATTTGTGTTCTTGGCCATCAACTTGATTTCATTTTTCTTCGTTAAATGCACAAAGACCCCTACTTCCCCCCCATACCTAAACTTCTGCATGTCCTCATGCAAAGAAGGTAGAACTATCAACAGAGAGTCGCCTAAGCAACAGGGCCTCTTTCTTCCATTTTTCAACTTCTACAATCAGAATGTTAATATCAACATCAATAACATGATGTGGGCTCTTTTATTTCTTAGGATGAATCGTTTCTTCATATGACATTGTTGGTTCTTGTGTATCAGGAATTCTTCCAACATGTTTTTGTGTATCGGCTTCACTGCTCCATTCCTCACCATCCAAAGTCTATGCAATCCATTTAGCAATTTGTTCGGTGTTGTGAAATGTTGGTTCTTGTGTAACAACAATGTCCTCCACCCTCTAAGTCTCAACAATTCCCTCGACTGCTTTTTTCTCTTCATGGTTGGGAAATATTGGTTATTGTGTAACAACAATGTCTAATGCCTTAGAATTTACCAATTATGGGTTGTTAAAGGACTACTCATTTTCCTCCTGGAGGGGCTCTGTCTACACTCCTTGGCATTCTAAAAATGTCCCTGTAAATTGTTACTGGTAGACAACAACCATGATAATTTTTGGATATCTATAAAATTTATAACACATCATGGTTGTAATCCACACATTAGACCTGATGTATCCTCCAAAGAATCTCAACCTAATTTATTTTGATGGTAACTCTGTAACTCACAACAACTTTTCAAAATTTGGGCCAAGAGATGTATCAACAAACCATGAAAATGAACTCATACATTTGTGGGAATGGCTTATGCAACAACCTCTTATGTTGTAGGTTTTTGTGGAGCAAAAACAATGCCTTTTCTTTCTTCTTATTGTTGGTTCTTGTGTGACAACAAAAAGACTACCTATTGTTGGTTCTTGTGTAGCAATAATAGGGCTCGTGTAACTTCATTCTCTTCATTCTTCAACAAGGCTGTGTACAATGAGTTCATGAGTAGGATGATGTAATGAGTCACATGGAACAAGGGTGGTGATGGGATAATGATGAAAGGTAAGACAATGAAAATATAATGTCCCCCTCCCCCCAAGAAAAAAAAACCCAAAAATATTTTGATAATGGCAATAAAGCATGGTAGGGGTAAACAATAGAGTAGGAATAATTTTCCAAATCTGCATCTTTAGCATTCAATGAATCATAATTAAATAAAGGAGAAACAAGCATACATGGACCTACCTATGTAGTCCATAATATATGTAGCAATGTTCTAAGAAGTAAAATATTTGATATGGTCCACAATGATATAAGAACTTTGGAAGAAGAGAAGTATGGATCTTGGAACTTGCAACATGAGGAGATATGATACTAATCTCTGATGTAGCAAAGAATATCAAATTTTTTTTTCGAAGGACAACCTGCAAACCTTTATTCAGAGAGAAACTTTGATGGAGTTATGTATTACTTTATTCACTTACCTTTCCCGTTAGCATGTTGGTTTTCAAACAAGGTCTGTCTAACTACGCCTAGAGGGTTTTCACAAACATAATTTTATTATCTTCGAGGGACGTATGAAAATATGCTAGTTTTCAAGCATTCCACAATCTGATGGTTCCTAAGACATGTTTTCACCATTAATTGTATTAAGGGAAGGAAAAGTATGATAGGGTAACTCAACATTGTAAGCATTTTGACTCACTTTATTGCATGGGTTAAGGATGGTCAAGCAGAAAGTCATGGAAGTGATGGAGTGGTGGGGGATGAAGTTTTGATTGTATTGGTTATACGAATGATATTATGGTAAAGGTTATTGGTTTTCAAAGATAACAAATGAGACTCTATGAACTTCAACATGCATGCATTATTGAGCTAAGAGGAATTAAATACTTAGACATACCATGATGATGGTGAATGGGCATGATGAACCTTAGGTATTTTGGAAGGATTCTTTAGCAGCCATGGCATGGATGATGTAGCAATGGGGAATGTGATGATGGAACTTGACTTTGTTGAACACTGGTCTTCACTTTGGTCTTCACTTAATCTTCAAATCAATTTGTCCCTTATCTTGTTCTTGATCCATATGAACAACAAAAATGTGATTGATAGACATGACAACAATGTCCTGGTGTTGAAACTTCTATGTGAACATGGAAAGAGAAAATTAAATGGAAAAATGAAAAAATGGAAAGGGGATGTGAAATAGGAGTGGGAAAAATGAACACGAGGTTGCAAATGAAATTGTAACCAAGAGGAAAATGGAAATAGGCACATGAAAGCAGGATTGCAAATGGAGTAGCATCATTGAGTGTTAACATCCTCTTGATATAAAAATAACCCCTTATTTCTTAATAGATGATATACCCTCATTCACAAAAATATGGCCTCAAGAATCACTTGAATTGGATTCATTGATCTTCCAAGGATCTGCAAAAAAAACTAGAACTTACCTGCAATAAAACGTGAGATAATGGAAGAAGAGAGGTGTGCGGTCTCTCTCCATCCAAGACATACAAAAAAAATGACAAATAGTGCTTATAAAATAAATACGAGGAAAGATAACAAAACAAAATTTATTTTTTTACCTGTTGAGGAGAGTGGTGGCCACCTAGACTATCCAACAATATTTCATTGATAAAATTTTCATTTCTCATATGATTTGAGTGATTCCAAATCCATATGAAATTACATTCAGAGGGATATCCCCATTAGAAACATGTTTTTAAAATTCCTCTAAATGATATGCCAAAATTTCTAAGGAACAACTTGCATGACATATGTGTTTTTAAATTCCCCCATAGATCAACAGTCACTATTTTGATCATAAATTTTTTGTTAAAGGTTGGATGGACATGATTAAAATTGGAGGTTAAATTGGATTAATATTTTCATCTCCAATAGAAACATGTTTTAAAATGAATTTTATTTTTTGTACCAAAACCTATGATGAACAAACCTAACAGGCAAAGTTTTTGTTATGTTCATTTAAGATAGGCAGTCACTAATTTGTGAATAATGTTTTCATACAGAGTCCAAATTGACTGATTCAAATTTGTATTAAATTAGATGTAACATCCCTCTCTTGTGCGCACTGAGAGGACTTATTCTTTGAGGACACTTGCGTACAAGTGATCTGGGTTGTTGATCCAGATTATTTTCGGTAGGAAATGAGAGCGTAGATATAATAAATAAATGTATAGAGATATCACGTATATCCAATAATATAAAAGAAATATATCAGATATGCAACCATAAACACAGAGATATAGTAATACACGATTTCTGTTAATGAAAGAAATGTACAGAGACTGTAAAAATATAGAGTGAAAGACTCGCTATAATGGTGGTAGCTTATCTCTGAGAAGAGATGTGACGGCTACTCGCATTCACAAGAAGATGATTACAATGAGGCTTTGAAGACATTTTTTATAATAAGAAGGAATTCCAAAAACCCTAGACATCCAAAAACCTAACCCTAGGAGATGAAGCGCCATAAGTCATGTGGGACCCGTTTGAGTAAGTGAGTACATCAACTTCCCGGGGTCGTAACTTTTGCATATGATCTCTGTTTTAGGCGTTTTATAGCTCGTTGGAAAGGTATCATCGAGGTGATTCATTTTGGGGGATAAATTATGCCTTCATGTATAATTAAGCACCTTGATCTCGAAAAACATTCATTTGGGCCCTCAAAATGGTCCTGGAAGTTAAAACTTGCTAAAAATAGTAAATTGCCAAAATTGCCAGAAAACTGTTTTGAGCCAGTTGGAAAAGGTGGGTGGCCACCGATATCTATGTGGATCAGTCCTCCATCCTTAGTAAACAATGGTATCCATTGTGTTGAGTTCTCGAGGGAGAGGGACAAGCATTTGTTGGATCTACATCTTGGTGAGCTGCTTGTATTGCTGGAGACGTTGCACTGCTCAGTTTGTGGAAGTCTGTCATGAACATGTTGAGGTTGAGGTTGTTCAACAAGTTGAGATACATGAGAGGACGGTGTGCATAAGGAATCTTTGTGCTTTGCTGCAACCTTGTCGATCTGCTTCTGTTGGATAGAAGGTGCTGGGGCAAGGCTGTAGTGGTTGCAGTGTCCTTTTGTTCTCCTTTCGAACAGATGGAGAAGAAGCTAAATTTTGTAGTATGAGATACTTGTTGATTAAAGTTGGTTGTCATTGATGTCAACCCTTGAAGAAAGCCCTGTAGCACAAAGGTTTTGGTAATGGACCCAATATTGTTTGATGTAAATATGACTCATTATTTTTTTTTCATGGTTGATAAGATGTAAATATGGATGAAATCCAAAGTGGTCCCCTTATGGTGAAAGTTCTCACTGGAAGACGCTTTGTGGAGTAAGAGAACCCATGCTTAATTGTGGAATAATGAGACGAAGGAAAGTGAATTTGTCGGGGAAAATGTCCTAGATGGATAGTGCTTGTCATGTCATTTCCGGTGGTATGTGGAACGTCACATAATTCTTCACGGTTAGAGAGTTATGGCCATGAGAAGTTAGAGACCCCAGGTTTGGGTAATGTACCCAAGTTTGTTTGATGGGTAACAGTATGAGTTATGATATATTTTCATATAATACTATTCTATATGGATAGTACATGTCATTTCATTTCTGGTGTTATGTGGAATGTCACATAACTCCTCATGGTTTGAGAGTTATGGCCTTACGAAGTTGGAGGACCCTCATAAGTCATCTAGAAGCCCCAAAAGGTCAAAGTAGTCAAAGTGGTTTAAGAGATTTTAAAAGGTAAATAATAAAGTGAAGTGATGAGTGTATTATAATTCAAAGTGAATACAAAATAAATTATTTCAATAATAAATTTAATGGATAAATTAGAAGTGGACCCAACCCTAAAATAAGGAAAGTGGGCCAAGAGACCTAGAAGATGTTTTTAAGGAAACTACTTGGAGAGTATAAATAAGAGGCAAGGCTCTCTCATTTGAATCACACTTGAGAATACTAAATATATATAGGTGTCTAAGGTAACCAAAGGATGTCTAAGCCGAAATTATAAGGAAAGTGAATAAAAGAAGGCCAAAATGAAAGGAAGGATAAATTCTTTTGATGGTGCTTTCTAAGGTATGTTATTTACAGGTCATCTCACCATTTTCTCTATAAATTGTTTTCTATAGTGATTCAAATCTTGAAATTGCTCTGAAAGTGAGAAAACATATCCAAGTATATGTGGTAAAAAATTCATCTTGTGGGTCATTTTAATTTGGGAGTTACACTCCGTGGAAAATAGGGTTTGTGGCCAGTCCTAAAACTAGTCAAAATCAAGTGTTTCGGGTAAAAACATCATAACTTATTCATAACAAATCCAAATTTAGTGAGACCAAATTTGTTGGTTAGGGTACAGTCTTTAGTATGTTGTTTAATAGTTTTAGATCAATGCATCAAAAATTTTTTGTGGGTCATGCTCTACAAGTTCGCTCTCTAGAATAAACCAGAATTCAACAAGGTATGCCATTTTTGCTATAACTTATTTTCTCAGAGGTTCCAAGTAGTTCGACTTGGAGGAATTGCATAAAACACACTGAAGAACATTGTATATCAGTTTCAGATCTTTATACATTACAGGTTCAAATTTATGATTACTTCAAGTTAGGGTTGTTGACTAATCCAAAACTAGGCATGTGAGACTAAAGAAAAGTTTGATGAAAATGTTAGTCTCTTGTTTTTAAAGTCAAGGAATGTTTGCAGGAATTTGATCATATACAATAGGTATATTACAAAGCTACAAATCAGATTTGGATGATAAAATTGATGAGGGTTTTTGATTGTGGTACATGTTGAGTACATGGTTGAGACAAGTAGTTGATGATTTGGCACACATACATGAGGTGTATAGTTGATGATGTTGGTACATATTGATGAGTCATAGTTGATGAGTGGTTGAAACAATATTGGTACATACTTTGTATGGTTGGATTCACTTGTTTATGGTACAGGTTGATTACAAGTTGGTCCATGGTTGGTGCACTTGTTTATGGTACAAGTTAATTACAGGTTGAGGTACAGGTTGATGCATGGTTGATGCATGGTTCAGATTTATTGGTATAGGTTTACAACGATATATCTCATAGTGATAGTGTGATAGTGGTTCCATCATTCTACTTCTACTTCAGGGTGGCAGGACGGGGAAATGACGGGTGGTTGTATCCACCTTCTGGTTGTAGCCGGAGCACATTGGGGGTTGTAGCCTCCTTCTGGCTGTATCTAGAGAATTGGAGAGTTGGAACTTCCCTCAGATTGTAGCCTGAGAAACTAGGGGGTCGGAGCCTCCTTCCAGTTACAGCTGGAAAACAAAGGAAGTTGGTGCTTCCAATGAATCTAATTCTTCAAGACATATAAGAAAAAACATTCTGTGGTTTTCTCCCGAATTGGGTTTCCACGTAAAACAATGGTGTACTGTGTATGTGTGTGATTGTTTATTTCTTACTGCTCATTATTGGATAATAATTCTACATTGATATAACATTTGAATAAAAAGGATTATAATTATGTTATTATTGATTCACCTGCCTCTCTCAATAATCCAACAATTGGTATCAGAGCAGGTTCCTTCAGAAATTAGTTTAACCACTGAAAGGTAGATCATGGAGAGTACCAACTCGTATAAAAATGGAATACCATAGTTTGATGGACAAAAGTATGCTTTTTGGAGCATAAGGATGAAGACATATATACAGACACATGGATTTCAAGTTTGGCAATCAATTGTAGATGGATACACAACACCAACAGTTCCACCAACAAATGACAAAGTAGTGAAACTCGGTGAGAATAATTCCAAAGCCATAAATGCACTTTTGAATGGTCTCAGTGATACAATATTCACCAAATTTGCAGATTGTAAATCTTCTAAAGAGATTTGGGACAAGCTTCAAAATATTTATGAAGGAGATTCAAAATTCAAAGCATCAAAGCTTCAAACTTACATAGGTCAGTTTGAAGAACTAAAAATGAAGGAAGATGAAGATATCGCAGCCTACTTCTCACGAGTCAAAGAAACAATGAATGCAATCACAGAATTGGGAGAAGAAATCGAAGAATCTGTAATTGTTCAAAAGGTACTAAGATCTCTTCCTATGAGATTCAGCCCTAAGATATCATCACTAGAAGAAAGATCGGATCTAAACTCAATAAGCATGGACGAACTACATGGAATCTTCATAGCATATGAGATGAGAAATGAACAGGAAAATCCAGATGTAAAAGAAGCAGCCTTCAAAGCATCCAAAAGATCAAAGCAAAAGAAAAAGGAACAAGAAGAATATCGCAGTAGAAGCAACGTCTCGGAAGATGATGAAGAAGTGGCCAACTTCGTCCAAAGACTGAACAAGGAAACCAACGGTAAGTACAGAGGTAAGCTTCCTTTAATTTTTTTTAATTGTGATGGTATTGGTCATTTTGTTAATAAATGTCCTCATAAGAAAAAGAGAAATGATGAAGGTTACTCAAAAGACAGAAAAACATATAAAGGTAAAAGAA
>ML792085.1:187698-215612 GCA_009831015.1 Picea engelmannii | reverse complement strand
AACTCTTTGGCTATGCTAAGGATCTTGATGTTGAATTGTAGGCTGGGTCTCCTTTCCAATAGTTGTTTTCTCAGCGTTAATAGGCATGCGAATGAGAAATCGATGATAGTGTTCACATCTGGTAGGTGATTGTTTATTTCTCCACATTGACTATATGCCTAAACATTACTTGAGTAACTCTCGTCGTGGCTCGAATTGTAAGTTAACAATTACCTAATTCAAGAAGACCCACATTGTCATGAGGGCCAACTGTGACAGTCACTCACGATGATTCTAAGGGGCACACAATAAGGTATGGTCCTTATTCCTTAGAAGCCCTTAGTCTCCCATAGGATCACCTGACGGAGTATTGACTCCAGGGGTTTGGCATCTACAAAATTCAGTCAAGAGGCGAGTGGCACCCTTGGATCACGTAGTGCGTCTTGAAGGGAACATCACGCAAATAAAACAGAAAGAGGCGAGTGGCACCCTTGGAGCACGCAGTGAGTCTTGAAGGGAACATCACGATTTTAACTATGGTAATTCAATAAACCTAGTGGTTATAAAACGATGCCTCCTTAAGACCTGGTCAACCTTAAAATGAATGATGTGATGAGTAAAGTTTAATAACAAATTTTCCCTTAAGAACTTTAACCAAGCCTAGTGAATTTAAAACCTAGGTCTAAGTAGAACCTTTGAACATAAAAAAAAAACTAATTAGACATATAACAAGAAGGGGGTAAAGAAAATTCAATCTTTATTAATTAAAGTAAAATTTTTAATGAAGGTTTAATTATTAAAAGGGGGTAAATGGTTGTTTGACTAAAATTCCTAATTTTGAACTTAGTTAAATAAAAAGGGAAACTTAAAGAAAAACGGGAATGTCTAACTTAGTAAGGAATCTAGCCTTTGGAACTTTCTATTTATGAACTCAACTAGGATTTAAGTAAGGCGTAAGTCATTTAAGAATTGTAAGGGAATAATTAGACACCGAGGAGCATTTTTAGGAACACTTTTAGGTGGGTGAGGAAAATAGGAAAATAGGAAAATCTAGTTAATTAATAAATTGATTTTCTAGTGCAACTAAGGGATCGAGTGACATGTGCACGAGGGAGGTTTTTCCTAATTAAATTTAATAAAAAGAATATAATGAGGGTTGGGAAACTAATGACTAAGAAAACTCTATAAAATGGATGGTAGGGGAGGAATATGGATCACGTTTGGTTTGCATAAGGTTATGCTGTCGGGATTCTATCTTGACTGAATTTCTCTTGTAAGGGTTGGGATACCCAGCTCGGATAACGAGTGGTAGCTCGACCTTGCGAGGCGAGCTAGGTGCTAGCATTTTCTGGTATTGTGTGTGTGACCCCTTTGCAGCTCGGGGGGCTCAGGAGGAAGAATATTACCCCTAGAATTGGTTGGGAGGTACCGGTGAGGTCTCAACGGTCGGAAAGCGAGAGATGGAAGGAGCGCATGAGCGAAACAATGACTCAAGATTTAAGCCTTCGGTGATGGTACACATGTGTAATTTCCTTTGTATATTGGTTCTAGTTACATGTATATGAATATTGATTGATTTTTATGATACGATATTCCTGTACCATAATTGGTAAATCCAGAAGGGTTGTTTGCTTCCAAAAATGTCAGATTAATTGTTTCTAAATGTTTTAGTTGTTTTTTCTTAAAGGAAACTAGATATCTCCTTGCACCAATTCTATGGTAGCTAGGTTCCTCTTTGATCTTCAACACCCAAGACATTCACTAATTCCTGAAGATTCAAGGCCCACATAACCTTTAATAATTTATGCTTGGTTCTTGTGGAAATCTCACTGCCTCCCCTAGAAACCAATCCTTAGCCCTGCTCATCTAAAAGTTTTTCTTTAAGATATAGAAGTGACAGGCTCCCTATTACTGGAGTGCCTTAACCTCATAGGTTTCCTTGTGGATATCAACCTTTACCTGTTATCTTCTCATTCTTGGAACATCTGGTTGAGGATGTTTAAAACAAATCAATTTACAATCTGTGGTATTTAGAGATCTAGTTCCTTTGCATCTTGAGGATTCTTACATGAGGCCCTTGCAAACATTTTGATTGGTGGAAAGGCCTCCCATATGCATAAATGGAGGTTCTTGTCCCACATTGTTTTTTTCAGTTCCATTAAGATTTCATCCCTGGATGTTGACACAAACATCAGCTGCAATCTACAGAAGTTAAAAGCATCATTGGTGAACCTGAATCCTTCAGGATGGTCACTTTGTATGTTGAACTTGCTCAGAACCCCAACCTTGCCTACCTGTTGATATTTGGTTGTGTTGCGATTCGAATTGTGGGACTGTGTTACGTTTTTATCTGAAAACATTGCTTCCTATTGTGTCTATGTATCATTTTCATCCTAGGATTTTTCCTTAAACCTTGTGGCCAGAATCTTAGCCTTGGACTGCATGAGGGGATTCAAATCATTTGTCTATGCATTGTCTTTTTATTTTTCTTTATTTATTTAAACTCTATGGCCAGAACCTTAGCCATGGACTGCATGAGGGGGAATTCATCTCGTTGGACTATGATTGGATATATTGTAAATTATTGCCCAATTGTTCAACACATTGTCTTTGCCTCAACAAATCGATCGTTGCTTCCCTTGTCCATCCACCTGTAAGGAGTTGGGGTTGTAACACGATGGGGTGTCACCCAACATTCCACCTCTATTTGGAAGGAAATGAATTAAGTATTCTAGCCAACCATTGATAGTGTTGCGTTATGACAGAGAATTGCAGGAACAAATTTAATATCTTGGCTATGGGAAGGTGTTGTATTATGACGGAGAATGGAAGGATCAAATTTATTATTATTTATTTTTAATTGTTTGATGGTAATGAGGTCTTGGGTGATTTACTACTTGTGAAATTTAATTGCACAATGGAAGATCCCTTGCCCCATATATATATATATATATATATATATATATATATATATATATATATATATATATATATATATATATATATATATATATATATATATNATGATGATGATGATGATGATGATGATGATGATTCTATCCCACCTTAACATCCTTCCTGGTACTTTTCTAGGCTTATGTTATAAGCTATATTAATAAACAATTAAAAACTAAGCCATATTAATAAACAATTGAAAACTTTGTGTCTATAAGCGTACACTGGTGTTGGAAACAGAACGCCTTAAATAGGCATGCATGATGGGAAAAGGGAATTTCAAAGAAATTGAGACACATTCTTCTAGGCTCGAGCAATTTAAGAAAATCCCAATTTCCTAAATACTCTGAAGTACAAGACTCACATTTCCAAAATTAGACTTTAAATTTTATAATTATATGTTTATGCTACCCATGATCACAGAAATCGGAATTGTACTATCAAGGTGATAATTCAATGCCCATGACAAGGTGATAATTCAACACCCATGACCAGGTGGTAATTCAATGCCCATGGGTCACCCAACATCAGTATTTATGTGTAAAACCTGATGATAATCAATTTTTAAGATATTGAAAATAGTTATTTATAATAAAGGGGTAAATCCCAATTATAGTTTTAAATTTAAATGTATGGGCTTGGAGAAAAACAATTTTGTTAATGTCATTTTAGAGCATTAGTATAAATTAATTTGAATGTTAGGATTTAACTGTTTTGAAAGGTGATGATTCAATGATGGTCGTGATCATATGATTTTTATCTAATGATGGGTTGAGGGTTAATTATCTAAATATTGTCGAAGAAATTTTTATGTTTCTCATGAATTAGTCAATAAATATTGCACCTAGCATGATATTGAGTAAGTGTGTCTGATGGGTGGCCCCCTTCTTTTTACTCCTTGCATTTAAGAGTTGATTTCTTTGTAGGACTTTAGAACCCGAGAAGTAAAAATCTATAGATGAGTTACTGGAATAATAAACCCTTGAATGGAAAGTATATTGTTTCTTAAAGATGGTTAGATGTTTTTACTTTTAGATGGTGAGTGATTACTTATGCTATGAATGTTGGCATGTTTTCAGACAGAGGCAGAGTATGCATGTTTTTCATTGATGGTGATGTCACTGATGGCGAAGATCAATACGATCAGTAGTGCAGCGATAATGGCATGACATTAGCAATATCAATAGTGAAGAGCAACAATGATCGTTGGATCCCATTCAAAATTACCGATGACCGTCAGATCTGAATTCAGATAGGAGGAGCACACAGTAAAAGAAAATAGATCTCAGGCATCCGATCTAAGCCTGAAGACCAACCGTTGTTGGATCCATAAGAAGGAGAAAGGTCTTCACGTGCAAGATGAAGCGGTCCTACAAAATCCTGAAAGCAGGAGGATCGTCCATCTTCAAGAAGGACACGTGGCAAGCAACTAGAATTTCGCTAACCTGCACATTGGATGAGTCAATGGAACATGGTGTGGGAACTTGCGATATGAGAAATCCTAAGAATTTATCTAGACCTTTGGATCGAGGTATGATGTGGAACATTGGATGCAGAGGGCACATGGCCAGTGATTGGCATTTCGCTGACTGGAAAGTCAAAGAAAGGAAGTTCTCTATCCTATGAAATCGTGAAATGTGAAACCACGACTTAATCTGATTCGTTGATTAAGGGGCGATCGTGGACCGTTGATCAAGCATGACGAAGGTCCATGAAGTTGCAAAATCACGATAAGATCTTGACCATTGATCCAAGAGGGACATGTGGCGAGGGATTAACTTTTCGCTGACTAGAAAGTCAAAGGAAGGAAATGATCTAACCTTGCAACTTGCGATATGCGAAATCGCGATAAGGTCTGGCCCATGGTCATAGATAAGGTCACATCGTCGAAGGCTTAAGGGAAGGAGATAATTGCTAAGCTCCATTTCAAGGATCGCAACTTGGAGTGTCGAGACCCCTCATCATAGGAATCGCGATATGTGAGATCAAAAAAGATATGGACCGTTGAATCATCAAGATTGTGGACCATTGATCTGACTCCATTTCAGAGTTTTGGATATCGGGAGTTTGAGGTGTCAAGGACACTCACAAAAAGAATGTTGAAACACGAAATCGCGACGCACCTTTTGGCGCAGCCTTTGGTCACCGTCGGTGGTCATGTAAGGGGAAGGAGCTAGCGGAGCTAAGCTCCATTTCGACGATCACAACATGAAGAGTCAAGACTCTTCACCACAGGATTCCCGAATTTGTGAACTATGAAGCGCTTTGTGGATAAGCGCCAGGTCACCACCAGTGGTCATGTGAGAGGAAGGAGCTAGCGGAGCTAAGCCCCTTTTCGAAGATCGCAACATGAAGAGTCAAGACTCTTCACCTTTGGATTGTCGAAATGTGAAATGCGAAAACTCCTTTGTGTGTAGGCTGTGGTCATCGTCGGTAATCATATGAGAAGGTGGAGCTAGCGGAGCTAAGCTCTTTTTCAGCGATCACAACTTGGAGTGTCGAGACCCTTCAACACAGGATTTCCGAAATGCGAAATGAGAAAGGCATTCTGATTAGGGTCGTGGTCACAACCAATGGGCATATGGAGTAGGCACGAGATCCATCATTGGTAATCCAACGGTGCAGGGTAATCAGGAATATGATAAAAGGGATAATGTTGCACTTCACAAATTAGTTGATTAGTTACAATTCAGTTAGAAAAATCAAATCATGGTTCTTGATCAGTTGGCGATTTAGTTGCTGAGACGTTTTTGTCTTTTCCCAAGGAGATTCGAGGTGTAACTGATGAGGTTGGTGAGTATAAAAGGAGAGATGCAGTGACTGTGTAAGGTTGGTTGTTCTAATCGAAACAATGAGATGAACTGTAAGAAGGGTAAAATGAAAGAATGCAGAGCATAAGATAAAACTCAAAGATGAGTAACAGTTGCTAAACAGACAGAAGCAAGAGAAGAATAGCAAAATAGCATGTAGCAGAGAAGAACTGTAGAATAGTTTTTGAACCAGAGAAGAATTGCAGAATAGTGAAGAAGGGGTAAGAATTGAAATACCTGTATTTTTTGTCTTCCAATCAATTATGCATAATCAGGGAGGAAGGGTGGTGCTAGGGAGGACTATGGTCCTCTGATATTCGATTTGGTGCTTGAATATTGGGAGTTGTAGCTTCCATCTAGTTGTGGCTAGAAAACAGGGTGGCAGGGTGGTGCTTGGGAAAACACAATTTTTTTTGTACGCAAGTTGGTGCTTCTATAAGTGGAAGTAGGTGCTTCCATTCAGTCAGTGTTGGAACACTTAGTGATTGGGTGCTTCCTTCTAGTCGGTGCTAGAGAAACCAGAGAGTTGGTGCTCTCAACAAGTTGGAGCTTGTAAAATAGAGGTAGTAGCCTCACTTTGAGTTGGTGCTCAAACATAGATGATGTATAAAACTTAAAAGACTGCCTATCATTTCGAAGAAGAAGAGGTTTTCTCCCTTTATGGGTTTCCTCGTGAAAATCTGTCCCTGTGTATATCTTATGTGTGATTGATGTTCATTATTTATGTTGTTCATATGATGTATAATATTGATGGTCACTTGATGAAAGATTAAAAATGGTTAAATAGACTTAAAATTGTTTAAGCATAGTAACAACTGATTCACCCCCCCTCTTAGTTGTCTCAGTAATTTCAACAATGAATAAATCCTTATAATGATGAATTGATAATTATTTACATCTAGTCGTTGCACCAACTTAATTATATAAAATATAGTCACCATGCATTCATTTTCTTTATTGTTTAGAGCGCCTTCTACTAATGATGTCGTATAATGTATGATGGTACAATTTGGATTTCAGGCTCATTGTATTTTATGTTGGGTTGAAGGTTTATAATTATTTATTTTCACGTGGGTTCCTAGCACCTTGTCACATTGTGGCAACATGATTCCTTGTGATTGGGTCATGGTGCACATTGATCAATAAGCACATATGGAATATGGCTTAGGGTCATGCGCCTCCTGATATGGATGATGTTGTTTTTTAAGTAAGGTTGTACTTGTTTAGTAACGTTTAATGTGTTTGTCTCCCGCTCGCCAGAAAGGTTTTAGTTGCTTGCATCGTTGAAGATGTTGTGTTTGGATTGATTGATGTTGCCTTTTAGCTAAGTAGGTGTGGTCTTGCTTATGTTGGGCAGGATGTAGACACCTCCAGAACAGTCGCCAGCCTTGAGACCGTAAATGGTCAAAATCAATGGGAACCTGGGCTTGAGCGTTGCTTATGTGTCCTGGAGGTCCTAACCTTGTAGGGTAGGACGAGAAGGTAGTCATTTTTATTTGCTCCTGATTGAATGTCGTATGTTGCTTCCCGCTACATGATGTGCTAGTAGGCTAGGTCGTTATGGTTTTTGTTGCCTGAACTGCATGCATTTTGTTCATCGTCAAGTTGAGTTGATTAACAATTGTCGTTGTTACTTTCCTGTTTTTAAAAAAATAAAAACAAATTGCACTTATTATGCGTCACATGTTGTAGTAACAATGGGTTTTATTACATATGGTGTCAGATCTAGTTCGACGTGTGACTTGGGATCACTTCAGATTCCATTGATTAGATACTTGTTTATTAAATCTCACTAATTAAATTGATTTGTATTTTTGCAGGTAATCATGGTTAGAGGACACCGCAGAGGCATACAACGAGGTGCTAGGGGAGGAGTCACGACGCCCCTAGTAGCATCCATGCCCGAGGGGTCTAACCCCCAAGGAGACGAACAGGTTGTCAGGCAGGAACATATAGATGTGGATGATGTGGTTGGGTGGATGAGGTCATTTCAAAGGATGTATGAGGCATTGATCAACCCTTTGGATAGAGATGAGGCCAGTACCTCCTAAGGGTCCACCACACCCTCTAGTCGGTACTTCTAGCATTCACCAAGAAATCGAGAAGGTCAACTTTCTTGAGTTCTTTGGTGCCTCGGACGACATAGCCGCCAAAGAATGGTTGGAGAATATGGTAATGTGCTTTTCACTTTGCGACTATACCTCCAATATGAAGGTCTGCATGGCGGTGTTTCAAATGAAGGGGAGCACTCGTCTATGGTGGAAGACGCTCCTGCCACAATTGAACATGGAAGTCTAAGACATGTCATGGGAACTGTTAGAGGAACAATGCTAGGAGAGGTATCTATTTGAGGAATTCATTGAGCGTCAGCTCACCGAGTTCAACCCCTTGCGACAGGGAGGTCATACGGTGCCCAAGTACAAGACCAATTTTATGGAGTTGCTTCAGTATGCTCCGCACCCGAATACAGAGAAACTTAAGGTCAACAAGTTTTTGTTTGGACTTATTGTCAGCATTCGTTCAAAGGTGAGGATGCTAATGCCTGAAACCTTGCATGATGTTGTCCAGAAGGCCCTCATAGCAGAGGAGGAACTTATCAACTGGGGTCAGAGTAGGACTTGAGCGAGACCAGTGGGACATGTGTCATCTGGTGTGCAACAGCATCAGACTCCAGCTAGATAGTCACCAGGATTTCAAGGCACTCAGAGAGGGTCCACATACACCACGATGATCAACGCCTCAATAGAAGACTCCTCATAGAGGACCATATCACCAGCAACAGTGTCGACTGCAACAACAGCAGCAGTTTAGGCCTGCTCAACAGAACAGACCAGGGCTCTAAGCCAGTGGACCATCAGCTTCTACTTCGGGTACCAGGATTATTGTACCGAAGAGAGGGCGATGGAAATGTGGAGAGCCACATTACCACTGTGACTGCCCAATGGAGAGGACCAGAGTATCTGGATCAGTCAGACCCACTAACATGGGAGATTTGGGCAAGTTCCATCAAATTCATGAAATGGTGAATAACCGCGAGGTAGAGAACTATTCGACTGTGATTGAGACATCAGATATCGTCGCTGACCAGACCCTTAGTATTTTGATAGATCCAGGTGCTACAGAGAGTTTTATTTTTGGTGCAACACTAAAAAGAATTAAGGTAAAGGCAGTCGAACGGGATGAGTTTATCTTTGTAGAAATGTCTTTGGGATCCAAACAAAAGGTTGGAGGGAAGGTTACATGTTGTAGCCTTAACCTGGGAGAGTTTTTCACAAGGGCCAACCTTTACGTCACGATATTAGGGTATTATGACGTCATGATTAGTATCGACTGGGTGGAATCGCATGAGGCGATACTCAATTGTAAGACAAAACGATTGATCTGGGTCGATGATGAAGGAGAGAGACGCATGATAGTAGGTTGAAAACAGGGATTTTCCCTGAGTTTAATATATTTCTTGCAGATACAGAGGAGCATGCACAAGGGATGCTAGATATATCTGATCCTCGCGTTAAACTAAAAAGATGTGGCGAAAGGACTGAAAAACATTCTGCTAGTATGAGAGTTTGTTGATGTATTCCCAGAGGAGTTACCAGGGTTGTCACCTCAGAGGGAATTGGATTTTACCATAGACCTAAAACCAAGAACTGAACCGATAGTGAGAATTCCTTATCGGATGTCGACCCTTGAATTACAAGAGTTGAAAATGCAACTGAAGGAGTTTTTGAACCTAGGACTTATACGTCCAAGTGTGTCACTATTGGGTGCACCTGTTATTTTCATATGGAAGAAGGATGGGTCGTGGAGACTCTGCATTGAATATCGTCAATTGAACAAGGAAACGATCAAGAATCAATATATGTTGCCAAGGATTGATAATCTGTTTGATCATATGAGAGGAACGACGGTGTTTTCAAAGATCGGCTTGAGATCGGGTTATCACTAGTTGTGGATCAAGGAGGATGACATCCCTAAGACCTCCTTTAAGATGAGGTTTGGACATTACGATTTTACCGTTTGGACTAACGAACGCCCCAGGGGTATTTATGAGTTTGATGAATGGGGTGTTCCGTGAATACTTGGACAAGTTCGTCCAAGTATTCATTGATGATATTTTGATATATTCTTGGACATTGGGGGAGCATGATGAGAACTTGAGCTTGGTACTACAATTTCTACGAGAGAACAAATTATTTGGGAAACTGTCTAAATGATCATCTGATTAATCGAAGATTCACTACTTAGGGCATGTCATGTTCGACGAAGGTATCGTTGTAGATCCAACAAAGTTCAAGGATATTATGGAATGTCCTGCATCGACGAATGTCCCTAAAGTGCGTAGATTCATGGGTTTAGTGGGATACTATCGATGGTTCATCGAGGGTTTTTCGAACATAGAAAATCTGATTACCAAATTGCAGAAGAAGAACAAGAATTTTGTTTGGACCGAGAAATGCGTAGAGGCATTTCGGAGGCTCAAGGGGTTGTTGACCACAACACCGATACTAAAGGTCTCTGACATGGACGAGAATTTCTTTGTATGCACTGACGCATCCAACGAAGGCTTAGGCAAAGTCTTGATTCAAGATGGTCGAGTGATCGCTTACATATTGCGAAAGTTGAGAAGGAATGAGGAGAACTATGTGACGCACAATTTGGAGTTTTTAGCCATTGTTTATTCCTTGAGAGTTTGGAGACACTACCTTATTGGAGGAAAATTATAACTAAAAATGGACTATTGTGGTCTATAGCACATCTCTACACAAAGCAACTTGAACACGCAATAATGGCGTTGGTCATAATTGCTTAGTGAGTATGAATTCGAGATTACTTACATAAAATGAAGAGTGAATAGAGTGGTTTATGTGTTAAGTCGGAGACCATGCATATTTTCGGTGATACCTCTTTAGATGAATCTACGTGAAAATATTCTAACTTTACAGCGTGACAATGACTAGTACAAAGAGTTCAAAGGTTTTATCGGACAAAACACAATGATAGTACCAAAATTTGAGGGATTTACTATGGAAAATGACGGATTATTGAGATTTATAGGTTGAATTTACGTACTACCCAACAACGAGTTGAGGATTTTTATCCTAAACGACGCTCATAGAGCAGTGTACATGGCTCATCTTGGAGTCACGAAGATGAGGGTGGACCTTAAACCCTTATTCTTATCGAAAGGAATGAAGGTAGACATAGTCAAATATGTGGTAAGATGTCTAGAATGTCAGCAGGTGAAGGCTGCACATAGACATCCGACATGATTACTACATCCACATGTTACTCTGGAATCAAAATGGGAGGTAATTTCGATAGATTTCGTTGTTGGATTGTCACTGATGGAAAGGAGACACAACTCGATTTTTTGGTAGTCAACACTCTGACGAAGAGTGCTCATTTTATTCCTGTGTGTATGACGTATCAGGCACATGACATAGCTAGATTTTTCATCAGCGATATAGTGAGGTTGCATGGCTTGCCTAAGAGGATTATATACGATCTAGGATCGGTGTTTACATGATGATTTTGGACTAGTTTACAAGAGGCCTTGGGAACCCAACTTAACCTTAGTACCACATATCACCTGGAGACAGATGGGCAGACCGAAAGAACAACCAAATATTGGAGGATATGTTGCGTATGTATGTGATGGACCAACAAAAGCATTGGGAAGAGTTCTTTCCACTAGTAGAGTTTGCATACAAAAACAATTATCAAAGCACCATTAAGATGGCGCCATTTGAGTTTCTTTACGAGCAACCATGTCAGATGCCTTTGAGTTGGGATCGACTTGAGGATAGGTTCCTGGTGGGACCAAAAGCGATCCAATAAATGGAAAACCAAATGAAAACCATAAGACAAAGGATAAAGGAAGCGTAGGATTGGTAGAAGAGTTATGTCGATGCACATCATGTCGACCATAGTTACGAAGTTGGCGATCGAGTCTTCTTGCGAGTAAAACCGCATAAGAGTTTGATCAAGTTTGGAAAGGGTGCTAAAATCTCTCCTAGGTTCATAGTACCCTTCGAGATTTTGGAAAAGAAGGGGACCATGGCATATCGACTAGCCTTTCCTGATTCTTTGAGGCATATGCATGATTTTTTTTGCGTATCTGTTTTGAGACATTATGTTAGTGATGCTACACATGCTATTGACATGAGTTCCTTGAAGGTATCGGACGAGGGTGCGCTCACGGCGTAGCCAATATGCATCCTAGACCATCGCATTCGACAACTACAGTGTCAAATAGTAGATCAGGTCAAACTCCAATGGGAAAACTATAGTCCACACTTGGCAACCTGGGAGGATGCATATGATATGCATCAACATTTTCCATTTTTGTTTGATATCTAGACATATGATACTGTGATACAGTTTATTTTGACACTTGCATACTCTGAAACTTCGGGACGAAGTTTAAAACAAGAGGGTATGTATGTAACATCCTTCTCTTGCGTGCACTGAGCAGACTTATTCTTTGAGGACACGTGTATGCAAGTGATCCGAGTCATTATACTATTGGTTGTTTTGATTATGATTATGAGATATTGTGGATTTGATGATATGTTATTTTGTTGTAGTTACATTGACAGGTGTTATTGATTGGGTTCTCCTGAGTGTGCAGGACTTTGGACGTTAGAGGATGCAGAGGCATCGATGAAATTCCTTGTACTCTGGATTGAGTCAGGGAGTGGAATGTTAGGGTTTGAATGTTGTTGATGTGAAAAATGTACATATGATTAGATATTATGATGTTGATTGTTATCACGGTCATGTTTCAATTATGGATGCAGGCTGACGATAGCTTGCCGACCAAACTCACATTTGGAGTAAAGGGGTCACGCAAAACAACGAGAGACATTGAGGGAGAGGTGTGGCAACAACCCTGCCACGACATATTAGCACTCCCGTCATGGCTCGAACTGTAGGTTAATAATTACCCAGTTCAATAAGACCCACGATGTCGTGAGGGCAGACTGTGATAGTGGTTCATGATGATTCTAAGGGGCAGACAATAAGGCAAGGTCCTCATTCCTTACAAGCCCTTAGTCTCCCAGAAGATCACCTGACGGATTATTGACTCCAGGGGTTTGACGTCTACCAAATTCAGTCAAGAGGTGAGTGGCACCCTTGGAGCACGTAGTGCGTCTTGAAGGGCACATCGCGCAAATAAAAAAGAAAGAGGCGAGTGGCACCTTTGGAGCACGTAGTGCGTCCTGAAGGGCACGTCGTGATTTTAACTATGGTAAGTTAATAAACCTAGTGCCTATAAAACGATGTCTCCTTAGGACCTGGTCGGCCTTAAAATGAATGATGTGATGAGTGAAGTTTAATAACAAATTTTCCCTGAAGAACTGTCGCCAAGCCCAGTGAATTTAAAACCTATGTCTAAGTAGAACATCTGAACCAAAAAAAAAAAAAACTAATTAGACATATAACAAGAAGGGGGTAAAGAAAATTCAAGCTTTATTAATTAAAGTAAAAATTGTAATGAAGGTTTAATTATGAAAAGGGGGTAAATGGTTGTTTGAGTAAACTTTCTAATTCTGAACTTAGTTAAAGAAAAATGAAATCTTAAAGAAAAGGGGAAGCTTAAAGAAAAAGGGAATGTCTAACTTCGTAAGGAATCGAGCCTTTGGAAATTTCTATTTATGAACTCAACTAGGATTTAAGTAAGGCGTAAGTCATTTAAGAATTGTAAGGGAATAATGGGACACCGATGAACGCTTTTAGGAATGCTTTTAGGTGGGTGAGGGAAATAGACAAATCTAAAATTTAATAAATTGATTTTCTAGTGCAACTAAGGGATCGGGTGACATGTGTACGGGGGAGGTTTTTCCTAATTAAATTTAATAAAAAGAATCTAATGAGGGTTGGGAAACTAATGAATAAGAAAAATGTATAAAATAGATGGTGGAGGAGGAATATAGATCATGTCTAGTTTGCGTAAGGTTACACTGCCGATATTCTATCTTGACTAAATTTTTCTTGTTGGAGTTGGAATACCCAGCTCGGATAACGAGTGGTAGCTCGACCTTGCGAGGTGGGTTGGGTGCTAGCATTCTCTGGTATTGTGTGTGTGGCCCCTTTGCGGCTCGGGGGGCTCAGGGGGAAGATGATTACTCCTAGCATTGGCTGGGAGGTACCATTGAGGTCTCAGCAGTCGGCAAGTGGGAGCTGGACGAACCGCATGAGGGGAACAACGACTCAAGCTTTACGCCTTCGGTGACGATACACGTGTGTAATTTCCTTTGTATATTGGTTCTAATTACATGTATATGAATATTGATTGATGTTTATGATACGATATTCTTGCACCGTAGTTGGTAAATCAAGAACGGTTGTTTGCTTCCAAAAATGTCAGATTACTTGTTTCTAAATGTTTTAGTCGTTTTTTTTTAAAGAAAACTAGATAGCACCCCGCACCAATTCTATAGTAACTAGGTTCCTCGTTGATCTTCAACACCTTAGACATTCACTAATTCCTGAAAATTCAATGCGCGTATAACCTTGAATACTTTATGCTTGGTTCTTGTGGAAATCTCACTGCCTCCCCTGGAAACCAGGCCTTGGTCCTCCTCGGCTAAAAGTTTTTCTTTAAGCTATAGAAGTGACAAGCTTCCTGCCACTGGAGTGCCTTAACCTCATAGGTTTCCTCTTGGATATAAACCTTAACCTGTTATATTCTCGTTCTTGGAACAGTTGGTTGAGTCTGTTGAAAACAAATTGATGTACAATCTGTGGTATTTAGCGATCTAGTTCCTTTGCATCTTGAGGATTCTTTCTCCAGGCCCTTGCAAACATTCTGATCGGTGTCAAGGCCTCCCATATGAAGAAATGGAGGTTCTTGTCCCACAGTTTTTTTCTATTTCCATTAAGATTTCATCCCTGGATGTTGACACAAACATCAACTGCAATCTATAGAAGTTGAAAGCATCATTGGTGAACCTGAATCCTTCAGGATGGTCACTTCGTATGTTGAACTTGCTCAGAACCCCAACCTTTCCTGTGTGTTGATCTTTGTTTGTGTTGCAATTCGAATTGTGGGACTATGTTATGTTTTTCCCTGAAAACGTTACTTCCTGTTGGGTCTGTGTATCGTTTTCATTCTGGGTTTTTGCCTTAAAACTTGTGGCCAGAACCTTATCTTTGGACTACATGAGGGGATTCAAATCGTTTGTCTGTGCATTGTCTTTTTATTTGGTTTTATTGCTTTAAAATCTGTGGCCAAAACCTTATCCATGGATTGCGTGAAGGGGAATTCAACTCGTTGGACTGTGATTGGATGTATTGTAAATTATTTTCTAATTGTTCAACACATTGTCGTTGCCTCAGTGAATCGGTCGTTGCTTCCCTTGCTCGTCCACCTGTAGGGCGTTGGGGCTGTAACGCGATGGGGCGTGACCCAGCGTTCCACCTCTATTTAGTAGGAAACGAATTAAGTATTCCAGCCAACCATTGACAGCGCTTCGTTATGACAGAGAATGGTAGGAACGAATTTAATATCCTGGATATGGGAAGGCGCTGCGTTATGACGGAGAATGGTAGGATCGAATTTATTATTATTTATTTTTAACCATTTGATGGTAACGAGGTCTTGGGTGATTTACTGCTTGTGAAATTAAATTGGCCAATGGCGGATCCCTTGCCCCTTTTTTATTCCTATGATTCTGAGTTTGCTTTGGAAATTTTTTTTTCTAATCCGCAAATTAAATTTTTAGACTTTTCTTCCGTTTACAACTTACTGACAGTTGGCAATGTAATGTTTCGAATACCGAGATTCTTGGTTAATTAAGCCGAGATTTTTACTTAACCAGATCGATAATTTCATTACAAATAAATTCCTTTAATATATATATATATATCTGATTATTCTACCCCACCTTAATATCCTTCCTGGTACTTTTCTAGGCTTACGCTATCAACTATATTAATAAACAATTAAAAACTAATCCATATTAATAAACAATTGAAAACTTTGTGCTCGTAAGCGTAAACTGGTGTTGCAAACAGGTCGCCTTAAATAGGCATGCATGATGGGCAAAGGGAATTTCAAAAGAAATTGAGACGCATTCTTCCAGGCTCGAGCAATTTAAGAAAATCCCAATTCCCTAAATACTGTGAAGTACAAGACTCACATTTCAAAAATCAAACTTTAACTTTTATAATTATATGTTTATCCTACCCATGATTGCAGAAATCAGGATTGTACTGTCAAGGTGATAATTTAACGTGCCCATGACCAGGTGATAATTCAACACCCATGACTAGGTGGTAATTCAATGCCCATGGGTCACCTGACATCAGTATTTATATGTAAAAACCGTTGATAATCAATTTTTAGGATATTGAAAACAATTATTTATAATAAAGGGGTAATCCTAATTACAGTTTTAAATTAAAACGTATGGGATGGGATGGGAGAAAAACAATTTTGTTAATCTCATTCTAGAGAATTAGTATGACATCAGTATTTATGTGTAAAAACGGTTGATAATCAATTTTTTGGATATTGAAAACAATTATTTATAATAAAGGGGTAATCCTAATTACAGTTTTAAATTAAAACGTATGGGATGGGAGAAAAACAATTTTGTTAATCTCATTCTAGAGAATTAGTATAAATTAATTTGAATGTTAGGATTTAATTGTTTTCAAAGGTGATGATTCAATGATGGTTGTGATCTTATGATTTTTATGTAATGATGGGTTGAGGGTTAATTATCTAAATATTGTTGAACCTGGCATGACATTGAGTGAGGGTGTCCGATGGGTGGCTCCCTTCGTTTTACTCCTTGCATTTAAGAGTTGATTTCTTTGTAGGACTTTATAACCCGAGAAGTAAAAAATTATAGATGAGTTAATGGAATAATAAACCCTTGAATGGAAAGTATATTGTTTCTTAAAGATGGTTAGATGCTTTTACTTTTAGATGGTGAGTGATTACTTATGTTGTGAATGAGTCCTTATGATGATGAATTGCTAATTATTAACATCTAGTCGTTGCGCCAACTTAATTGTATTGAATATAGTCACCCTGCATTCATTTTTATTTATTGTTTAGAGCACCTTTGTCTAACGACATCGTATAAAGTATGGCGGTACAAGTTGGATTTCAGGCTCGTTGTATTTTATGTTGGGTTGAAGGTTTAGAATTATTTGTTTGTGTGTGGGTTCCTAGTGCCTTATCGCAATGTGGAAACATGATGCCTTGTGATTGGGTAGTGGTGCACATTGATCGATAAGCGCATATGGAACCTAGATTAGGTTCATGCACCTCCTCATATGGATGATGTTGTTTTGTAAGTAAGGTTGTACTTATTTAATAATGTTTAATGTATTTGTATCCCGCTCATCGGGAAGGTTTTAGCTGCTTATGTCGTTGAAGTTGTTGTGTTTGGATTGATTGATGTTTTCGTTTAGCTTAGAAGGCATGGTCTTACTTATGTTGGGTGGGATGTAGACACCTCCTTGTTCCTCAGAACAGTCGCCATCCTTGACACCTTAAATGGTCAAAATTGATGGGAACCTGGGCTTGAGCGTTTCTTATGTGTTGTGGAGGTCCTAACCTTGCAGGGTAGGATGAGAAGGTAGTCATTTTTATTTCGTCTGATTGAATGTAGTATGTTTCTTACCGTTGCATGATGTGCTAGTAGGATAGGTCGTTATGTTTCATGTTGCCTGAACTGTGTGCGTTGTGTTCATCGTCAAGTTGAGTTGATTAACGGTTGTCGTTGTTACTCTCCTGCTTTTAAAAAAAAAAAATTCACTTGTTATGCGTCACATGTTGTCATAACGATGGGGGCCATTACAATTTTCCAAATATATTGACCTATCAACTTGTGTTGATTCCCTGTGTGACTTAGTAGGTTTTTCCCTCGTAATGGATTCAATAGTATACCTAATTTGTGCTTCACTATTTTCTTAATGTCCTAATCCGGTACTATGCCTCATTGGCTCGTCCAATTCTTTAGCCTTTAACATATTAGAGTGAATTTGACTTGTATTCGTCAAAGTACCTCTTTGTCGGTGTTCGATCTATAGGCTATTGTTTTCATCTAAACAACTTGTCAATAATCAAGACATAGGCAGATATATATATATACGTTGTATGTTTTATACATGACAAATAAATAGGATTAGATGGCTATGCAATTTGGAAATTTTTATGTTTAGCTGAAGCAAAGTAGAAATACCTAGAATCGAAGCAACTAATGTTGCAACAAGAATAGTCACATGTGAAGCAAATATCTATGTGAAATAGCAAAAATTGGAAAGGTATGTATATAAGAATCAAAATTGTGCATTTGGACAAAAAATACATCGAAATTGTTCTTCCTATTGCTTATTTTGTGTAACTTCTATATGACTATGTAACACTATAAGTTCGGATATTTTCTTGTTAGAGGACTTGAACAATCACAAAAAATGTCAAGGCAATGGTATGCTTTTCCATGGTCAACTCTTTATCATTTATATGCTAATGTATCTTAAGTCAAATTATATCACTCTTACAGTATTCAATAATCAACTGTAGAAGTTTAATACATATGAACACCACATAAAAATATAACCATCACAACACATGTGAACGAAAATGTGTTCCACACAACACAAGAGAACCAGTCAAAGATTTGGAAAAACTAACTAAATCAACAAAAAATGCAATTAAAGATTCACAACTCTATCTACGAATTTCATATACAAGTTTATATATATATATATATATATATATATATATATATATATATATATATATATATATATATATATTAAATTATTGAATTGTGTATTGTGTTAATAGGTCCAAACAAGTTCAAGGTACATTGATACTAGCAAATGCATATTCCACTCCATTTCAACATGTCTTTGCAATTTGCAATTCTCTTGCATGTGATCTGATTTTTGGCTTGACAGAAATGTCATATGAAATATGTTTGCAAAAATATTTCAACTATTGTTTATATGCTATGTGATTTTTTAGTGCATGGAAAATTTACATTGAAAAATACATTGTGGCCTGACATGTCACATAGACAGTAAATAAAAACAATTTGGTGTTGCATTTGCAATGAGTTCTCTGTATTGTTTTCCATTTCTTTGCGCATAAATTGTTTGTTAATTGTTTCTTCAGTCAATTTTTTTCTTCTACTGTTCTAATAAATTTTAAACCCCTAAACATGTGATAACATAGAAGCCATTTCTCATTTTTGTTCCAGGTAATGCATTTCATGGTTTGCAAAGAAAAAATTTAATACAAAGTGGGTGTAAGGATTTCTAAATAAACAATTTATATTGCTATGTCCCAATTCAGTAACTTGTATGCAATCACCAACCGAATAGAAATGTAAAAATATTACAACTATAATGAATTTTCTTTCTCTACATTGCTATCAATCCTAGATTTACATATATAGGAAAGCTATTAACAAGCAAGGTATGCTTTCTTGGATAGGTTGCAAATAGACCGTTGTTTGGAAATTGTTTGAAGTATCATAAGTGCGGCAGGATGGTGCGGTGATTTCTATGAACTCTCCATGCAAGTGTTGAAAATAGACTAATCCTTGGTTGTATCAGGGCCATGCATGTGCAAACGGCCTTTGCAAAATCCCTAATTGCGGGAGATATGTCTTGGGGAAATCGTTTTCTTCTACTATTCCAATGCATTTTAAAACCTTGAGCGGAAGTATTGGAAGTGAAGACGTATGACAATCCATTTCGGTTAAATTTGATGGGTATTTACTCATTTTTTTCATTTTTAATCATCAAATACTGATCATTTTTAAATTTACACGTCATTAATGACATTCACTTAATTTTTGAAATTGTCAATTTTAGGGACAAATAAAAAAAAATCTTGTATACATATATGTGTGTGTGTGTGTGTGTGTGTGTGTGTGTCCCTCAAATTGAAAATTTAAAAAATTAAGTGAACGTCATTAATGACATGTAAATTTTTGTACTATTAAAAATGGAAAAAACCAGTAAATACCTTAATAACAATACATTATATAATTATAGCACTATATAGTATAATATAATAGCAATTTACTAAATTTGAATGCCATAATAACAATTTACTAAATTTTAATGATGATTTTTGTGTAAATCATACATAACACAAGTTATAAATTCTATAGAAAAGACCATTTATAGTACAAGTTAGAAATTCTATAGAAGATAGAGGTTGGAACTTACAAGTTGGATGCATAACACATTGCATAAGTTACAAATATTATAACACAGGTTGCACAACAACTGCACCCTCACAAGTCACACAAATTCTTTGGAAATTGGACCGTTTCACATCCTCCAGGTTGAAAAGTGAAGGTTGAGAGGGAGGAAAAGATAAAGGATTCAAAAACACTTCCCAAAACCTGCATGCAACTATCTAGAGAGGTAAGGCTCATTAATATTAAATTGCAATTACATTGATGGAAATTCTCTTCGTTTGGATGAAGAAAAAACTCCTTCTTGCACACGTGTTTGTTCATTGTATTTGGTTTTTGAGAATCCACATTTAAATACCTTCCCACCTGTGTTTTTTTTTTTTAAGTAAAAAGGATAGGACCTGTTATATTATCATTTCCAAGTTACAATGACTGTTTGCGATGCCAACTGTCCCGCCTAAACATGAAACCGAGACAGTTGGGCATCCTATGCCATGTGTTTCCCAGTTAACAAAATTTACAGAATTCCGTCCTGCCCGAAGGAAACCAGGACTGCCACCATTAAGTTTAAGTTGTATGCCATGACTAGTTACAAAATAACTAAGATCTAACTGGGCCAAAGTCTAGTTCAGAAACAGAAAAAGAAATTCCTAACCAAGAGTATCAGTGAACCTTTTAGCCTGTGCACTCATCCTCATCCCCAAGCTTGTGCCAACCTGCCGGAAGCGCATAGGTCTGTGCACACGTTGGACACTACCGCTTTGGAAGGGTTCTGGAGTGAGTCGCGAACAACATGTCGAGTCGTTGATCAATACGGGCGAGGCGAAAGACCTGGTCGTCCAACAGACTCCTCAGATCGAATATGAGAGTGAGGTACCCCGAGTCGATGGATAATTGTTGGTCCTGCTAGTGGCTATCAACGGAGGCTGCAAGAATGGGTCTTGTTGTGCCCTCACTTGCATGTGTTGGTCGGTTGGAAAACTGGGTCACTGCCTCCATAGGTGCACCCGTTGGTGAGTCTCTATTCCCCTGGGTGCGGGACGGGGTCTCTTCTTCGACATAACAAGTGGTGAAGTGCTCCTATGGACTATTGGCTTTGGGACCGGGCGGATTGCCCGCAGGCAGAGGCTTGTCGCATGAGCCAAAATCTGTGGGTGGATTCCAATTGTCCAGGACTGTGAACAGAGGGATCTTGGGATAGCTCTGCATGGCGTCCTCCAAGGTAATTTCTTCCGCGTACACCATTGGAGGCATTTGTGGTCTTTTGCGCCTTCGGATGGACGCCAGGGCCAACGCCTGCTCAAATTTCTTCTGTCTCTGGCGTCGAGATTCAGCGGTGTACCATGCGGCACCCCTGCACGGTTTACCTCTAGCTCTGGGCATGGTGGATACCCTGGAGGTGGCCAAGGTTCCTTGCGACAAGAATGCTCTACTCCAGAGCTTCAACGAGGCATCAAACTGGTGCTCCGGTGGAGTGAACTGCTGTTGCTCCGAAGGAATGAACACTGCGGTGGGCGAATGTCGCTCGGCTCTGTCAATTCGGGTGATAAGGAGGAGGGCCACCGCGACTGTCATAGCCATTAAGGCTTGTTGTTGAGTGCGTTGGTTCCCTGTACCATTCACTTGCATGAGGGGGCTCATCGGTTGGTTATGGCTGCGCATATTCATGCTCGGTTAATGACTGAGTGGATGGTCACCGATGGATGCATTAATACTGCGTCCCGGTGTTGTCCCGCATGGCTCTGGCTTGCTACGTGGAACCCCATCCGGGGACTGTAGGTCTCTTGTGGCTAAGGTTTGGCACTGAGTGGAGATGTCTGAGTCTTCTGAGATGTGGGCCTCCCAATAGAAGTGTTCGACTCCTGTTTCGACTGCTTCGTTCGCTAGGCAATCCGCTATCATGTTTGCATCTCGCTTCACGTGGGAGGGTGTGATGCTGAGATGGGGTTGGAGGAGGCGGGTAAAGTCCTCTAGAAATCCAGAGAGTCGCCAACTTGGTGAGATTTTTGTAGGATGGCTTCCATGGAGAATCTTGGTGATTAAGTTGATGACAATTTGTGAGTCCCCCTCCAGGATAATCTTGTGGTGATCTTTGTCCATAGTTGCTTGGAGACCCCTCAATAGTCCTGTTAGCTCTTCCACATTGTTGGTTGTTTCCCCTAGGAATCCAACAATAAGAACAAGGATCTCTCCATTTGAATTTCTGAGTACTGCTCCATATCCTGTTGTTCCCGGGTTGCTTTTGGAGGCCCCATCAAAATTTATTTTTATGAAATTTGCTGGAGGGGGGGACCAGGTGGTTGGACTGATATGTTGGTACTCGTGCATCCTTGGTACTGGTTGAATGATTAGAATGGGCTGCCAGCTTTGAATAATGCATTGTTCCTCTGAGTTGCAGTTAAGATCCTCTTCTTTCCATGATTTATTTCTGATTGTTTCCTTAATTAGTGAGCTGATTTTCTCCCAGGTGACTTTCGGCGTGGAAGCTTGGGAGTGGAAAATTCGCTTGTTTCGTTCCCTCCAAATTTTCCAGAGAATGAATCCTGGTAGAAGATACCAGATGTGATTCAGAAGTGGGTTGTTGTAGGTGATATGGTCCCAATTCTCAATTGTGTCATTGATGTTGCTCCGATGTCGGTTTGATTTGTGCTCCTTGGTCCCAGATTTGTTGGCTGTAGTGGCATTCATTAAAGAGATTTTCTTTGGTTTCCTCTTGCTGATAGCAGAGAATGAAGAGAGATGGTCCAATGAAACCTCTTTTTCTGAGGTTTTCCCAGGTTAAAGCTCAGTTGTGCACCACCAGCCACAGGAAGGTGGAGACCTTAGGACAGAGGGTGGGGTTCCAGACTTTGCTCCATATGGGCTCCTTGTTTTTGTCTTGGTGGTTGCCCTGTAGGAAGTAAGATTATTTTATTGTGAAATTGCCAGCTGTGGACTACCCCCATCTTAGGATGTCCGACCCATCTCTTTTGGGTATTTTCCGGCAGTTAGCTTGAAATTGCTAGCTCTGCAGATTGAGGTTTTCTGGGACTTCGAGATCTTGATTAGAGATTTTCCATTTGCGCCAAAGATTTTGTTGCTCTTGAGGCTTCCAAAGGTCCTTAACCCTTAGGGAGGCGTGCTGATTGAGAGATTTTTTGAGATTGGATAGCTCCTCCATTTCGTTCAGGGGCTTGAATTGCTGCCATGAGTCTTGCCAGAACATGGCATTTTCTCCATTTCAGACCTCCCAAAAGGCATGGTTTTGGATCAACGTGCGGTTTTTCCAGGCTGTGTTCTAGATATTGGAACCTTGAATTTGATTATTGTGCCTGATTAGCTTATTGTCTGGTGTGAGGGGGGCATACTTTTGTTTCCACATTTGTGCCGAGGCAGCTGTTGGAGTTTTTAGTCACCACCACCAGATTTTGGTGCCCATTACTTGATTGAGTTTCCCTGGATCCCAAAGTCCCAACCCTCCTTGGATTTTTGGCGTACAGAGTCTGTCCCAGTTTACTAGAGCCCATTTCTTATTAGGTTGGTGACCATGCCAGAGGAAGTTTCGCTGGAGGTTTCTGATAGCTCTGATAACTTGTTTAGGAGCAGCCAAGGCGGTGAAGAGATAGGTGGGTAGGGCTTGCAAAATAGACTTGAGGAGGACCAACTGAGAGGAAATATTGAGGGGTCTGAAGGTCCAATTGCTTAATCTGTTGGAGATGGAAAGGAGAAGGCTATCCCAAGAAATGGATCAGGCAGTCGCTCCCGAGAGTGGTACGCCTAGATAGTTGGACGAAAGGGAGCTCTTGGGCATTCCAAGAAGTCTGGAGATGTGGAGTTGAACAGAAGTCAGCGTATTAAAAAAGTAGAGTTTGGACTTGTCTAAGTTGAGGAACATGCCTGAGGCTTCAGTAAAGTCAGAGAGGATGGAGTTGAGCTGGTTTGCTTCCCGGGCCATGGGAGAGTTTAGAAGGAGGGTGTCATCAACAAATTGACTATGAGAGGGTGCTGGCTGAATGTTGTGTAAAGGCAGACCTTTGAGGGAGCCATCGATGACTACTACCTTGATATACCTTCCCAGGCCTTCCGCCATAAGTACAAACAAGAAGGGCGAGAGGGGGTTCCCTTGCCTGATGCCCCTGGAGGGTGAAAAAGGTTTGGATGGGACGTCATTTACTAGGATGGAGAAGAAGGCTGAGGAGGTGAGATTTAGGATCCAATTCACCCAAAACTGATCAAAACCAAAAGAGTCTAAGACAACTCAAAGATATTGCCAGTTGGCTCTGTCGAAAGCTTTTGAAAGGTCAAGTTTGATTAGCACACCTAGGGTCCTTGAGGTCTTGAGGGAATGGATGACCTCGTGAGCCAGGATGACGTTATCCATGATTTGTCTGCCTTCTACGTACCCTGCCTATTCCTTAGAGATGACATGTGTCAGAATGGGTTTGAGTCGATTGGCTATTACCTTCGTTATGATTTTGTAGATAACATTGCAGAGGGCGATGGGTCTGAAATTTTTAGGGTTTGTGACTCTTTCTTCTTTCAGAATGAGGGTGAGAAAGGTGGCGTTGAGAGTCGGTAGGACTAAGACTGGTGCTCTTGATTCCTCTACTACTTCCCATACTTCATTCCTAACCAGGCCCCAACAATGGTGGAAAAAATCTGTAGTGAACCCATCGGGGCCCGGGGCCTTTCCGGGAGGCATGGTTTTTACTGCTTGATCCACTTCCTCTTAGGTGATGGGCTGTGTTAATGAAGTGTTTTGCTCAGAGGTTACCAGCGAGGGTATGTGTATGGTGACTCTTTGGATGGTTGTCGTTCTATCCTCCTTGGTTTCCATTAGAAGGTCCTGGTAGTAGTTGATCAGCTCAGCCTCAATTTGAGAGTGTTCTTTGACTGGGTTGCCTTGGCTGTCCTCTAAGTGGGTGATTCTATTGATGTGGTGTCGGTGCATCATAGCTTTATGGAATAATTTTGTATTCTTTTCCCCTTCCTTGAGCTATTGTACTCTGTATTTTTTCTTCCATAGAATTTCCTCTTGCTTTCTTCTCTCTTCTAATTGTTCTTGGACCTTCGCCTCCTCTCTCATTAGTTCAGTGGTTCTGGATCCGAAAATGAAGGTTTTTTGTATCTCCGCCAGCTTGCATTCTATGTTCTGTATGCTTTGAAGTATATTACCAAAGTTGTTCTTGTTCCATTGTTTCAACAACTGCTTAAAGTTTTTGAGGCACTGCTGGAATTTGTACATGCTAGAGCCATGGTCTATTTCTGCCTATGCCCACCAGGATTTGGCTCGCTGCTGAAAATCCAGGTGTGAGAGCCATAATTTTTCGAAGAGAAAGGGCTTATACTTGGGGTATCTCTCCTATTTCTATATTGAGAGAAAGAGGCCAGTGGTCTGAGTCGATTTTTGGTAGAATAAGACTTTCTAGATAAGAGCCTGTCTCCATTAGTTCCTCAGTGACCAGGAATCGGTCCAGTCGACATGCAATGTGTTGATTGCCCGATCTACGATTGGACCAGGTAAAAATGCCATTGTTATTTTCTATATCGACTAACTTTAGATGATCAATGAGAGTTTTGAACTTACCGCTGTCTTGCTCTAGTTTCTTGGTGCCACCTTTTTTTTTCCTCCAGCGACAAGATCATATTGAAGTCGCCTCCTAAGATCCAGTTTTGAGTTGTCACCAGAGTCTTGATTAGTTTGAGCCGCTCCATGAGTTTGTCTTTGTCCTAATGGTTGTGGAGGCCGTATACATTAGTGATGGATCCTTCCTGATTCGAGCTGATGACCTCTAAGTGGGTTGTTATTGTGCCTACAGTTGAAAAGGGTTTGTTGATAATGATATTGGATGGGTTCCAGAGGATGGAAAGGCCTCCTGAGGTTCCTGTGGAGTCTGTTGCAATGGAGTTGCATTCTCGCCAGATACGCTGAAAGATGGCTTCAACCTCTGTTCCCGCGCATTTGGTTTCCTATAGCATTAGAATGTCTGGATTTTCTGCCTTGATACAATCTCGGAGGATCCTTTGCTTGGATCTACCATTGAGTCCTCTAATGTTCCAGGTGATAATCTTCATCATTAAGAGGGTGGTTTTGTGTGGAGGTATCCCTCTGAAAGCTTGTGAATCTGACCTGATTTTATCATAAGATTGCCCGCCTCCTTGATCAGTTGTTGCATTGTTTTTCACCCTCGTATTTTATTCTCGTGGAGGACTCTCTTTGAGCCTGAGCTCGTGTCTGTGGCTATACCCAAGCGTGTTGTGGATCCTGCTGAGGAGTTGAGAAATACTTTGTGTACGTTGCGCAGTTGTTCTTCGGGAAGGGTTTGTAGGTTCTTTTGGTTCAGGTCCTCCTCGAGCTTTTCCAAATCTATGTCTTCTAGATCTCTATCGTCCAGTTGCATTGGGGTATCCCCATCCCTATCTCCTCTTTCTTCTGTGTAGGTTTCACGATTTTGGGGAGGAGGGGAAGGATTTTGGATGTCTTCTTGAGCCTGTTGCAAATCCTTGTGTGGGTCTTGGATTTCCTCATCTTTTGGCAACTGATTCAGAATCTCATAAGAGTTTTTGGTTGCGATTTTTTGTCTGGGGTCTCGAATCTTCCTCCTTGGTGGGGTTTCTCTTTCTTGCTGCAACCGTGGTGAAGCCATATTTCTGTGTGGTGTCATTTGCTTTGGTGGCTAGTTTGATCAAGGGGCAGTCTCTGAAGAGGTGGTCATGCTCATGACATCTCCTGCAGCGAAAGGGAATGTGCTCGTAGTCCAGAGTTTGTTTCCAGTCCTCATCTTGGTATTCTAGAGTCACCGCTCCGGGGAGTGCCTTGGAGATGTTCATATAGACACAGATCCTGGCGTATGAAGTATATTTTCGCTGCCTTGTGGCCTCTAAAGCCTTGACATACTATCCTAGGGTGTTCCCTATGCCCATCGAAATCTCCTCTACCCAGAACTTTTGCGGTAAGGAATATAGGCGAATCCATACAGGGGCCATGGTGAAGTCTTCTTTGTCTGGGCTAAATCTTTCGGTCCAGAAACGCAAGAATAGCCCTGCTAAGTTGTAGAAATATGGCCCATTTTCAAATATCCTATCCTTGTCTTCTAGATTGTATAGAATGATTGTGAAGAAGCCTTTGGAACTGAGTTGAACCTCGTAGTCCCCCTTGGGGTTCCACCAATGCTTGATCCACTTGTTGATATCCCTCTCTGTTGGCTAGAGTCCCAGGAACTTGCCAATGAGAGCATGCTCTCTCATGAATTGTGTGTGTTCTCCTACTCTGGTTGAGCTAATGATGTATCGCAGTGTTTTCTCCATTTGTGGAATGCATTTGGCTGGCTCCCATCCTTGGGGTGCCTTTGGATGAGAGGTTCCCGCTTCCATCTCCATTTCCTTCCTTAGGCCTTGTTCTCTGGCCAAAAGTTGTTTGCGTACCTGCAGGGGTAGCTCGAATGCAGGGCATTTCGCTCTGGTGCCAGAGCGGTCATTGGCGGTGATGTTCTGGTATGAGGGGGGTTGCCCCCCCTCTTTTGTTCTCATTCTGGCATGTCAGTGGGCGTCGATTGGCCTTCTCTCATTGCCAAAAAGTCACCGCGTGAGTGCTCTACGTCTGATCTGCAACAGTCTGCACCAAAATGGGGCTAGGGTTTCCTCAGAGCGCTGCGCTCATCCCCTTCGAGTCTCATATCAGCATCTAAACAATTTGTTAGCATATCATAACATTTTCAATTATCTTCCCACCTGTGTTTTTAATGTCTTCCTGAATCTTGATAAGAATAACCATGGGTGTGGATGGACTCTTACAAGATCTATTTTGTTTCATTTAAAAAAACATTAGTAGTTGTTATTTAAAAAAGAAAATCCAAAATAATTCATAATATTTATTATTGCATTGTATTAATAAAGTTAAAAAAACACATATAATACATATTAAAAAGTGTCACGCAAAGGGAAAATTTAAAAAAAAATTCTTTACGACTAGGAGTGCCCATTAAATTTATACAATAAAATACATGAACCCTAT
>ML792085.1:136546-178138 GCA_009831015.1 Picea engelmannii | reverse complement strand
CCCGAAGGTAAAAATGTCATTGGCTCCAAATGGATCTTTAAGAATAAGTTGAATGAGAAAGGACAAGTTATCAGGAACAAAGTGAGGTTAGTCTGTAAAGGCTATGCTCAGATAGAAGGACTGGATTTTGATGAAACATTTGCGCCCGTAGCAAGATCAGAAGCTATCAAAATGTTTCTTTCCTATGCTTGTCATAAAAGGTTTAAAGTCTACCAAATGGATGTCAAGTCAGCCTTTCTCAATGGAGATTTAAGTGAAGAAGTCTATATGGAAAAACCAGAGGGTTTCAAATTATCTGATAACCCTGACTTATTATGCAAGTTGAAGAAAGATTTATATGGTTTAAAACAAGCCCCTCGAGCCTGGTATCACAGACTAGATACATATCTCAAAGACAAAGGGTTCAAGAGAGGAACAACTGACAACAATCTGTATATTAAGACAAAGGATAATGATTTGCTCATCGTACTGGTCTATGTAGATGACATCATCTTTGGATGTAATAAGGATTCATCGGTACAATGGTTTGCTTCTGCCATGGAGTCTGAATTTTAAATGTCTATGATAGGGGAACTGTCATTTTTCCTTGGTCTGCAAATTACTTAGAGGCCCGATGGGATCTTCATTTCTCAAGGAAAATATTTAAGAGAAATGCTGAAAAGGTTTCAAATGGAAGATTCTAAACCTGTGGGTACACCTATGGTAACTGGATGTAAATTAAGCAAGGATGATGATTCACCTGATGTTGAACAAAGCTCATATCGATCAATGATAGGAAGCTTGTTGTACATCACAGCATCTCGCCTAGACATAATGCATGTTGTAGGAATGGTAGGAAGATATCAGGCTGCACCTAAACAGAGTCATTTACAAGCTTTCAAAAGGATATTCAGGTACTTAAAAGAAACACTAACTTATGGTCTGTGGTATCCCAGAAATCAAAGTCTTTAGTTGACTGCTTATTCAGATGCAGATTGGGAAAATTGTGTCGATGAGAGAAAAAGCACCAGGCCTTAGTAGCCTGGCTTAGCAAAAAGCAAGGTTCCATTTCTTTATCAACCATAGAGGCAGAGTACATTGTTGTTGCTACCTATTGCACATAGGTATTATGGATGATTCAGACACTTGCAGACTTAGAGGTAAAATATAATTCACCGATCCCAATTCATTGTGATAACACAAGTGCCATCAGTGTGTCTAAAAATCCTTTCCTCCACTCCAAGACAAAACATATTCCCATAAAATATCATTTTCTAAGAGAGCAAGTCACCAATCAGATTGTTCGGGTCCATTACATTCCCACTACAGAACAAATTGTAAACATATTTACTAAGCCCCTAGCCAAGACACCGTTTGAATATCTCAGACAGAAGCTCGGTGTCATTTCATTTCACACCTAAAATGTCCATCTTGTTAGGGGGAGTTTTTCATTGTTTGAATATTTAATGCCTCCTAAAATTACTGCAATAACTCAAGGGGAGCATGTCTCTTCTTTGACATTGATGTCAAAGGGGGAGAAAAGAATTCAGGTGCCTTAGTTTCCATCAATTCCAAAGGGGGAGATTGTTGGAAAATGTTTAACAGGTAGCGTATGCTTGTCATTGATGGCAAGTACAACAATGAAGATGGCAGGATCAGAGTGTGCATTGATGGAAAAACAGGAACAACGTAAGCTCAGGAGGAATTAGCGTAGAGTCGAATGCAGTGCGTTTAACAGGTAGAAGGATAAAATTAAGGGCATCCATATTTCTCCATCTGCAGGAGAAAGGAAGAAGGATAAAATCCCTTAGGGGTCTGAGCATGTGAGAAGCTCAGGAAAGACAACACTGAGTGTGCATGTGAAGACTCTGCAAAGGCACAGAAGTCCAAGAATCCCTTGGGGATTCGGAAGTGAAATCTTAGGAGGAACAACGTCGAGGAGAATGCGTGCAGCAAAGATCAATATACAGGAGTTCGTAGAGGAGAAGGAAGACAAAGGTCAAGGCCTTTGAGAACTGGTAATTCTCCCAAGGTTGGGAGGAAAGTGTGCAAAGCTCAGGAGGGAGCAAAGTCGTCGTCAGATCGGTTGAAGAAGAAGATCTGGACTGTTGGTTTCTACGTCCAGGAGGATCTTAAGAGAAGCCTACAGAAGGGAGAGATCGAGAGTCGTTGGATCTCATTTAGAAATCCCGTCAGCCGTCAGATTGGACAGGAGCTGCATGAGGTTTACCATCGGGAAAAGATAAGGTGAAGTCTCGAAAGGAGGGTTGACTCATCGGCGTTTCACATATCAGGAATCCCGTGAGCCAATGCATTGCGGCATTGAAAATCTCGAAACCTCGACGAGTGGTAAGACTGCGGTCACGGGGATAATGGTCATATGGGCCAGGAGCCTAGCCAAGAGAGCTTGTGCGTAAAGAGCACGTTAGGATTCGAGGGATCGCAAATCCTGATGACATACATGTTTCGACATTGGAAAGTCTGAAACCCCGATGAGGAGGTTTGGATGTGGTCATATAGGGGGAGGTCACGTGGACCACGAGCTTAGTCGGAGGGCTAAATGAAGTTAGAGGCATCATATCTAAGCACAGGTCCTGACCACCGTTAGATCGAGGAAAACATGCACGATCTTTAAAAGTGCAAGGAGCAGAGGGCTCACAAATCCCGGAAGGAGGAGGACCGTCCATCTCAGGGGGTTATATGGACCGTTGATCCGACTCCTTGTCGGGGTTTTGAGGATCGAGTGTTGGAGATGTCAAAGAATATTGACATCAAGAATCCCGAAATCGCGATGTGTGAAATCCCGACGTAATTTGAGCCGTCAAATCAAGATCACATCTGGACCGTCGATCCAACTCACGTCAGCAAACCACGTCAGCTAGGAACACGTGGCACAACTAGGTAATGACAAGTGTCAGACTGATTCAACATGCCAAGCACATGTAGGTCACGAATCAGGGTGACACGTGGCAGTTATTTAACATAGGTAACATCAACAGACTTACACCATGTCGGATTTTCAAGGATCACATGTTGGAAATGTCAAAGAAATAATGCAACAGGAATCCCGATTTCGCGATATGCAAAATCGCGACTTAAATCGCAGCCATTGAATTAAGGTTGAATCTGGACCGTTGATTGCAGTCCTTGTCGAAGTATCGGGGATCGAGAGTTGGACATGTCAAAGATTATTGACATCATGAATCTCAATATCGCGATAGGTGAAATCGCGATGTAATATGAACCATCAGATCAAGTGTTGATCGGAGGGCTACTAATGCACGACACAGTGAAAATACCATAAACCATTAATGGCGTCTGCTAGAGAATTCGAAGAGACCCCTGTGTGATCGCCAAAGGAGATGAAGAGTCTCCAAGCTTCATCCAAGTAAAGGAAGACTATTCTTAGAAGAGATTGACAAATGGATGAGCATGGAAGCCTGAAACTAAAACAGAGAAGGTGAGCTCGATTGTCACAGAGAAGACGAAGAGTCTCAACTGCCAGAGAGGCTGAGGAATCTCAACATAACATCCAGTGATGTTGAACGCGTGGGAAAACGGCCAGAGAAGCTGAAGAGTCACGATGATGATCAGACAGAGCACTCGAGAGGTGGAGGATAACAGTGTGGAGTCAGCATGCAGAGGCATTGTGAACATTGCATGCACAAGGTGCACAAAAGCTATAAATACACAGTACAGAGAAGAGATGGGGTTGTTTTTGCTATTGGTTTTTGCTGTGGTTGTTGGTGGTGAAAGTGATTCATGTGTGAAGAAGGAGGAGAGTGCAGAAGTTGAATAGCACAGAAGAGGAACTATGCAGTGATTGGACATGGCACACAAAGCACAAAAGGTGGAAGAACAGACAACACAAGTGATGTGTGCAGAAAGGCAATGAGGTAGACAGAGCAACGAAATGCAGCAGAATAGTGATGAGTCTGGTAAGCCATTGTTGAACATCATATCACTGTAATAAGTTTTAGTAGCAAAGATTTATATTTCAGGGTGTTTGGGAGGAGCTAGGGAGGACTGATGTCCTCAAAGGTTCAAGTGGGTGCTTGAACACAGGGAGTTGATGTTTCCTTCTAGTTGGTGCTAGAGAAACCAGGGAGTTGGTGCTTCCTTCTAGACTGGTGCTAGAGAAACCAGGGAGTTGGTGCTTCCTTCTAGTTGGTGCTAGAGAAACCAGGGAGTTGGTGCTTCCTTCTAGTGGGTGCTAGAGAAAACAAAGAGTTGGTGCTCTCAGCAAGTTGCAGCTTGCAAAACTGAGGTTGTAGCCTCATTATGAGTTGGTGCTCATATGTATGATACTGTAAAGAATGTAACTATTACTTATCATATAAAGAAAAAATTGGTTTTTACCCTGCATGGGTTTCCGAGGGAAATATCTCTCTATGTTTCTCATATATGTGAATGATGCTAAAAGTGCCATTGTTTATTTCCCTGCATTATTGTGATCATCATTCAGTATCTCCACAAAGAGTTTACAAGAACCATAATTGTTTAAGCACAGTAACAACTGATTCACCCCCCCTCTCAGTTGTCCAACACAGACTCCTTCAAGTACTCCAGTAACCTCAAAGCTAATAAGGAAATTCCTTCAATCATGGAATGGAGTTGGAATATATGCTATTGATAACATTAACAAAAGACTAGATATAATTAGACAGGCTTGGGAGGTCAACACCAGTCTACGTGATATTTCATAAAGGATTTCAAGTTTTAATGGAGATTTGCAGAGAGACTTGCAACATAATGAAGCCTATTGAAAAAAAAAGCTAAACACTTTCGTTGGATGGGTCATTAGTATCAATGACCATCTAAGAAATCAGCAGGGACTGCCCAATAGCAGTAGAATAAACTAAATAAAGGAATGTTGGGAAACACGAGTAAAAATGATGCAAATGCAATCGTTGCTTGCAAAAAAATAAATGAAAGGAGAGGAAATGTTATTTTAAAAACATATAATGTCTTTAGGTAAATGCGGGGTCCACAACGTTTTAGAAACTCAGTGATGATCACTAAAGAGGGTCTTGATAGTCACTTGGAATCAATGTATACTTCATTAGCTAATGACTTCAACAACCTCGTGGAGTTTCCCATATAAGAACTGAAATAATGCCTTGTTACATTTTTCAATGACAATGAAGAGCCCTTCTCATCCATTGAACAATTGCAAGTGGAACACAAAGAAACCTAGGAGCACATTTTTAGGCTTCAAGTTAAGCAAGAGATTACCATCCCGCCAATCAAAAATTGTATTGATAACTGGGTCAAGAATGCCTTGCAATAGATTGTTAACCCAAAATCACCACCATAGACAATTTCTTCAACATAATCCCAAGGCAAGAAATGTTATGAAGGCACATACACAAAAATAAAAGATAAACCAAACTAACATAATATTTTCTTTTTTGTTAAGTATTCTATCATTGCATATGCTTCTATTATCTTTTTCTTTTGTTCACTTGGTAATTACTCAGAATTATTTGTTTTATGTCCTTTGTATACTTAACACTAATTTATAACTATATTTCTTTCTTTCTTCCAGGTCTTTCTTGTATTTATTGGTCCATGGGAGCCCCAATCCCATTCCATTTGGACAAACACATTTACTTTTTGCAGAAATTATTTAAAACACAATTCTATATTTTTTTGAGCTTGCCAAAGAACTCTTTAGCATATATGGCTACTAATTTTCCAGGCTTTGAGTTTAAAACTAAAATTTCAAATTTGTTTTCACTCTTTATGATTTTTCAATGAAACCTCATGTTAAGTTATGTGCATATGTGGTACTTTACTTCTATTCTGTGAAACATTATTTTGATTTTTATACTTTTTCACAAGCATTATGTAAAATACAATTGCATATTTTTTTGCACTTTCCAAAGAACTATTTTGGCATAGATGGACATTGTTTTTCAACCCTTTGATTTTTAAATTGAATAATCAATTATGTGTTCATTGTGTATGATTTTTCAATGAAATATCTTAAAATATCATGTTAATTTGTCTACATATGTGGATATTTACTTTCATTATGAAAAATGTAATTTTGACCCTTATGCTATCATTTGTAAATTGTATAGTGTATTGTGAATAATGAATAGAATAAAACCTTGTCATTTCTCAGACCTTGATTTCTTTGTGAATTTGTACTTAACAAACCAACTCAAATTTCAGGTTTCATTTCAATTGTCTATCATGACAATTTATGTTGCTCCATTCAAATCAAAAAAAAATTGCAAAAGATTTTTCCCTGCTCGGGTTCTTTTTGAGACTTAAACATCCTTAGAAATCAAGAATGGTGATTGAACATTGTTTAGTGGACCAACACTTTCCTACACAGTGTTTTTTTCCATTTGTGTTATTTATAAAACCAGTTTCATATTAAGATGGAAGATCGACCATTCCTCTTCTTTTGCATTATATTTGATCTGTCCAGTTCTCTTCACATTGTATTTTTTGTTCTTTTGTTGAAAACTTGCTTTATATATTAAGTTGAAACCTTGATAATACTACTGCTTTTGCACTCTATTTCATGTCTTTTGTTGTTTTCATATTGTCTTTTCTGAACTTTGGAAAACAAAGAAGTGATACCAGTAACAACATTTTTATGTGCTACTAACAATTTCAAGAGTCTGCATAAGAACCATATGTTGTATAGGGAACTTGAGCACACATTGTTTCCACATTTCATAAGCTCTGCACACTTTGCATTGTTTCATGCGCATCCCAGCCTCCGTGCAATTTACGTTACTTTTGGTGTATCCTAGGCTCGGTGCACTTTGCATTTCCTATCCAAACCTTCAAATCCCTAATATTTTCAAAACTTTTTATGGTAGATGTTTTTACTTGTTTTTACATATTTCTATGTTAAATTTCATGTCTTGTGCAAACAACTAGAGGACCTTTGCTTCTTGAACATCTGTTCACTTGGTAGCTTCCGCATTTCCTGAGTTGTGTATACTTTATGTTTTTTCCTGCACATCCTATCCTTTGCACAATTTACATTGATTCTAGCGAATCTTGGCATCATAACACTTTACAATGCATCTGACACATACTAGCCTCCATATACTACTTTTTACTAAGTTTTATGCTTACATGTTTTTTTTTTCTTACATAGTCCAATGCTAAATATGATATTTTGTGTGGAGAACTTTACGTCCTTTGATTCTCGCACACGCTAGACTCCACACACTTTTCACTGAATTTTATGTGTGAGTCTTCCACAATTTCATTGTTATCCTTTATATCCACGCACATTTACTTCCGCACAATAGAAAGAGTCAAACCAAAGATTTAGTTATTCTATCATTTATTTTAGAAGCTCTTGTTCCTCTTGCACTGCTATGGAATATTGCAATAAATTTACCATAATATTAATATTACTCCTCAAATGAATAATCAATTACTAAAGTAGTAATTAGTTGCAAATACAAAGGATTAACTCAATTAACTATTTCCTAGATTAAACTCGCGAACCTGTTTTTCAGAATTGTTCCAACTTTTGTAATTGTTTCCCCTATCCAAACTTCCAAAAAATTTACATTTATTATCACATATGATAATGTCACCATTGGAAACTTCACTTATATATATTTCTTCCCACATATATTAAACTCCAATTCAAAATTTCACTTATTTACTTAACAGGTTTTGATCCACATTGACCATTTACTATTTAATTACTAAGTTTTACTCGACATTAAGAAATTACTAAGTGTTACATTACATTTAACAATTTAGCATCTTGGATATTTTTACAAACTTTTATCCTAAATTTTTTTATTCCAAACACTTTGCAGTGCTTCCTTTTGAGTTCATTTCGCACTTCCAAAAATTCCTTGTCCTTTTCTATTTTTCCCAAGTTCTTTTCTCCATTTATTTTCCCGCTTCTATACTTACCTGTTTTTAACTTTTCTTGTTCCCCTCTATTATCCCTTTATGGTTCTATACTTAGTCCCATTTCTATGATCGTGGGTTCTCGTATTGGTAGTCTCACAGATCCTCATCTTCATCTATATCCTCACATCACAACTACGACCAATCGTCGTTCCTTTTCATACTTAGCCAATTTTATGACCGTAGGTTCTTGGGTTGGCGGTATTGAACTCTCATGCCCTGTGTTCCGTGATATACATATTACACCCAAAAAATTTGTGATCTAGAATTCGACCCCAGAATCCTCTAACTCTCAAGCTTCACTCTACCTACGATGAGTCCATCTGACCACCCCACCTTTCCATACTTAGTCGATTCTTCACCTCCTACTGTCACAGATTATCGGGTTCACAAAAGTTTCAAAGAATTTTTCACTCTCGTCCATCCCCGCCACATTCATACCCTTCCCAATGCACATTAATTGTGCGTTTATTAGTAGAAACTCACCACATAGGTTCGAAAAGATTGGAATTAATAAGTGAAATGATCAAGGACATATCCCATTAAAACGCATCAAACCAAGATTTACGGGAGATTATATTATCATCCCCCAACGTTCATTTTAAATACTATTAGGAGAAAATGAATGTTCTCATTACCTTATGGATGCATCTCGACAACATTTCTATGGAGATACATTGAATATTTTCAGGCACAAGGACCATAGTTTTCAGTGGTTCAAAGCTTATTCCTACTACTCATCCCCTTTTTCCCAGAAGGAAGTTATCTGGACGTCTGGAATTGCATGAGAAGGTTGTGTCCCAGACGTTTTTTACTATAAGGAGTTGGTCACCTGGTGCGTTGAGAGAAATATTTTGAACCAGTGGATTATCCAGTTGCGGGACCATTCCCCAGTCTCCCTATCGCCTCAAGTATTTTGAAAGATGTTGAGACTTCCCGAGCCAACACTTACTTTCAAGGTAGAGGATTGCATGGAGTTCTTAAAGAAGAATGATAATGGATTGGACCTCTTACCGGAATTCTTAGAGGACCCAACGTCCATCCTTGAGGACATCACTAGATTACAAGTTAGTGCATTCAAACACCCATTCCAGGAAATAACATGGATTTTAACGAGGATAACATGACAAGAAACTACAACCAATATCTCTCAGATGATTATGTATATCTTATATTTTACGGTGAAAGAAAAAACCATCTTCGCTTGGGGTAAGTTGATTTCCATTGAAATCTCTTCCCAATTATCGCAATACAAAAGGGAGAAGAAATTGTTTATGTCATCTTATTTAATTTTCGTGATAGCACATTGTTGTCCATTCCATAGATTATATTTGTGTAATAAGGTAAATTGTGAATTTGAACCAGTAACCTTATGATATTATACATTATGGAGACACAAGGCCTCCCAACATTTTTATGAAGTCGTTAATGATTTTGTCTCAATTTTAAAGGGTTGATATTTGGAAAGGATTTTCCCCAGATGTCTGACCAGGCGAGCAAGTTCTTAGATACGAAGGGGACACTAGAAAAAATTGAGAACTATAATGTTAAAAGTATTTTTGGGTCCAAATAAAATCCTTCCTTCCTTCCATGTCAGATATATGATAGAATGTTTGTTGTTTAGATAGTAAGGCAGTACACCTACTGGTTGCATTTTTTCGATGACAAGAGAAAAAAACAATTCATACCTCTGCCCTGGAAAGTCGTGGATTTTGTATTCAAGAATATGAACAAGATTGATGAATTCACAGGCCACTTCCACAACCTTAATTTGAAATATGTTGAAAAAGTAAAAGGGCTTGACCCTAATGGTATATTTGTAGAACATATATTGGTTGTCGGTTTCAACAATTCTTTCATTAATGATATCTGGAATGAATATGGATATAATGTCTCAGGCACTCATGCTCATGACACCAACAACCTAGATACAATACTCAACACCAATGACTCGTACAAGTAGGGAGGAAAAGGTACGGGTGAGAAAAGTGCCCAACCCTCGACTATTACGCCCAAGAGTACAACATCCTGGAGTAATGCTCCAACGACCTACCCAAGTAAGAAAGTGACACATAGTTCTTTAGGCAAAGGAGGAGATAAGAACCCTCCCTCCGAAAAAAATGAAAATTCTCATAAACCTCCCATGAGGAAGAAACGAAAAAACATTGTGCAAGAAGAGGAGGGACCAAGGGGAGAAAGTGATATCCACGATCTCTCCCTCGAAGATATGGAACTAGAAATTGACATTGAGAAAGTGTTCCCCAACGATGACCAAATAGAGACCATTTCTCCCCAAAACCCTTAGATGGAAATACGTGGGACCGAGGCCTTTGACGAAGAAGAGTATTTTTCATTTCAGAGTGTTGTTTTTGACAGCAAATCCAAAAATTTGATTATTGAAAAAAAAGATGTAAATAATAAGAAGGAGAAATATCGTCCATAGATTAACCTACAGAACATGCATCTTTCCCATATCTCCCAGATACACCGACCAACTGGAGGTTCTCTATAAAACTCTATTGACGGCCTTGAAGCAGAGAATGCCAGGTTAAAATAGCGAATCAAAGAATTGGAGGGAGCTCTAATGCCCCTTCCGATGTTGGCTAGTCCTTTATCAATGATTGATCCTACCACACTTGCAACAAAGTTAAAAGGATCAACAAGCCTTCTCACATCATCTCGAGGCTATGCGGAAAAGAGTATAAAGAAAATAATGGAATTAATAATAGAGGCTTGGGAGATGTCAAAGAGAATGGTCTCTTTTGGAACAAGAGCACATGATTTTCATGAATATCTGCAAGAATATTTGAAAAATGAGAAAGGTTTATACCTCGATGCAGTTGTACCATTTGGTGTTAAAGTTACTAGTATGATGGAATTGAGAAGAAGAGAGGAGGATCTCCCTTCCCCGAATCAAATAAAGAAACTAAATGCATGCTAGAAAGAAAAGGTAAAAAACATGAATGGTATCATTCAAGCATGTAGCCAGGCCATAACTAAAAGAGAGGAACTATTCAAGAAGCTAACTAAGATAGATCTAGCTGGCAGCACCAATGAATTCCAAGACCCGAAATTGATACTCAACTCATTGTTTTTAACCAAGAAAGAATTGCATGAACAAGTTGAGATCTTTAAAGGGTTGTCATTTGAAAATTTTTATGGCATTCTTGAATATGGTGAAGATGACGTGGAAAACTGGCTAGTTGATTATTCGATTTAAAACAAAGATATTGAAGAAGCATTGTGCAACGTCTCTATTGATATAAGGGACTTGGAAGGTGAATTATTCAATGTAAAAATCCAGCATGAAATCAACGTGGATCCCATGAGGAGCTACATCGAGGGGTGGTTCAAAAAGGTTGTTGACAAGCTTACCAATGAAGGGAAAAGGACGGTTGAGACGGTTCCCATAACTGTCGAGGAAATCCATAAAAGGAAATCAGTGAGAAAATGACAAGGAATGAGATACCATCATAGTAAGTTCATATTGATCACATTCTTCTGTCTTTGTCAACCTCTTTATCCAGTTACTCCACCTCTTTAAATAGAAATGTTTAACTGAAGACTGAAAATTTTATCTTTCTTCTTGCTAGGTCTTGTTGTCTTCCACCACCCACTTTCTTCTTTATACAAGATTCATTATTATACATATTTTATTTATGGTCTATGGGAGCCCCAATCCCTTTCATTATGACAAACACATTAAAATTTCAAAGAATATGTATTGAACTATATATTTTTTTATAAATTCCAAGAGAGATATTTTGGGAATAATCTCGATTGTATTTTGTAACCCAGTTTATCTGAATATAAAATATTTGAGGTTGCTCTATCATTATCTTTTTTTAGTTTCCCATGTATCATTATTTTGTGCTTGTGGATCATTTTCTTTTAATTTTTATGTGATCAGATATCATTATCCCTGGTGTGATGGATGTGAGGAAATTATATCTATTTACTTTACATATATGAATCTATGTATCTCCTGGTCCATTCACATGAATTCTCTTTTTACAAGAAAATTAAAAAACATTTTCCATTTTCTATTATATCTATTTTACTTTCATTTGACGAACTTCTTTAAAGGTCCCTCATTTTATAAATCTCAGACATAGTAGTACCACCTGTATAAAAGCACAGGAGGATTTGCATGCTTGTGACGTTATTGTTTGGGTCCAGACGGATTCAAGCATCAACATTTTTAGCGACCATACTAGATACATGAAGTAAAGTTTGGAACCTGGTCTAGCCTTTTTCTTGAATATATGAATTCACCCTAGGGTAATCAACTCCACTTGGAAATTGGATTAAACAATAAATGAAGCATCTTGCACCAGTTGTATAATTTGGTAATATCAATAGCCCAAACTCGAGAAGAGTTGGAAGGGTGTTGGCATATTTTAGTCCAAGAAGAATAAAGAGAAATCCTCGAGAGACAGAGGAGGGAAGAACAACAAGAACAAATGAATCAAATATTAGCTAGAGCGACACAAAAACAAGGTCATGATTGAATTTGGACAAATACAATGGACCCATCACCAAGAGTAAAATTAAGCAACTCTATATCCTTAGAAGTGAAAATTCTGACCCTGAAACCTCCTCACAAATGGAAGCTAGATATGAACATCCCTAAAACGAGCATCATGAGGAGAGATAAGGAGGAGAGAGGGATGCTGCAAGAAACCAAGTAATCCCAGGTTTCAAAAATAGAAGTAGGGTAAGATATTCCCCTGTTAATCTCATAGGTGAGCAACATGAGCTCCCTTTTCTCCCTAAGGGAACTTTAAAGTCATTTTTTGGAGATGGGACAATCGATGCAAAGAGGCACTTGCACCTATTTATCGATGTTTTTGATTTTCATCTGGTGGAGTATGATGATCTCATGGTGAGGTTGTTCTTTCAAAACTTGTTTGAAAGAGATTATGAATGGTATACTATGTTTTCCAATAGATCAATTTGCTCATTTAACAACCTTGAAGCTATGTTCCTAACCATTTTTTCTTCTCCAATTTCCTACCATACCCTCCTCACAGACTTCACCTAGATTGGGTTGAGAAATAATGAAAGGATAAGAGAATTTAACCTTGGGTTCAATACGACCTTAAGTAGAATCCCAGAAGAAAAAAGACTAAATGACCCATTCATTCTTGGTTGTTATAAGAATGAAATGCCTCCAAATGTGAAGTATTCCATTAGAACATAATAGATGGACACTCTGGAGGAGGAAATGACTAAGGACATTGAGATGGAAGAAATTATGGTTGAAACGGGTGTTGACCCTGATATTATACTAGGGAGAGTACAAAGGAATATGGGAGGATTGAGTATTGATAATCAAGGAGTGTCCATCTCGATAAAGATTGAAGAATTCAAACCTACATCGGCTCAGAATCAAATAGTAGGAGGAAATTTTTTTAAATCAACCGTACCTGACGTAAAATTGATCCTATGGCAATGCAGGAAAAAAATCGAAGAATTGAAATTGCACAGATGAATAGAACTATCAGACATATGCAGAATGAAATAAACAAACTAAGAAGGGGAGATAATTACATGTCAAGCCTAAGAATGTTTATTCCCGAACAAAGGAGGAACCCTCCCCCCGAAAATAGAGTTAGGTTTAAGAATACCAATGACACACAAAGGCCAAGGGTTCTGAGAAAACCTACTCCAAACGCGGTTGTCCTGGATGTTTTCTATGATGAGAAATTGATCGAGCAAGAAGATTATTACTTACCCAATGAGAGATCTGAGATAGTGAGTCATATGGACAGATGCGAGACGTCCATGTATATATGTCGAGAGGGTGAAAACTGTCCTAACTCACAAGAAAATGTCGCCCAAACAAGAGGGTTTGTAAATATACCAAAGAATAAAAGCGAGTCTGACAAAGAAAAACAAAAAGAAGAAGAAAGTGAAAAAATGAATGAAAATGCGTCAAATTAAAAGGTGACAGATGGAGCTAAAAGGAAACACATGGCGTCAAGCTCCACTCAAATGACATATAATTTCGTGGAGGACTTAAGTTGAGGATAACTCTGCCTTTTATGGAAGTGGTGAAAATTCATCGGTAGAGGCAGAACATCTTGAAGTTGTTGGATGACCCATCAGAAAGAACTGAAGTTGTTGTTACCATTCCAAGATAGAACCAGAACCCATTGAATGTTAAGCTGAGAGGTAAAATTTTTCCCTTCTATATTTCAATTGAAAACCATGATGTTGCATTGCATAATTGTTTAGTTGATACTGGTGTGGAAATTAATATAATGTCGCAAGCGGTCATGGAAGCATTGGGCATGAGTTTCTCTACATATTATGAAATTGGTGAGAGTGTATATGCAATCGATTCTAGAAAAGTGTCGGCGTACAGAGAAATCAAATATTTTTATGCTTGGATCTTAACAACCCCCCATATCATCACAATTTTTAATATTACCGTGGTAGATTTTCCCCCAGCATATGGGGTTGTGTTGGGAAGATATTGGACCTCCATGATCAGTGGGTATATAATGAACGATGATAGTTGTATGATGCTACCAGGCAAGGAGGGAGCAATGATTAAAGTTCCTCATGAACCCAGAAAACCTTTCTACTTCACGAAAAAGGATAATGAATTAATGGAATACTATATGGATGTTGGGATAAGAAACTATGCTATATTGGATGAGGAACATAATGAAGGCCTAGAACGAGTTCAAGATTCAGAAAAATCTAGAAGTTTTTTTGAAGGCTACTGGAGAATTTCATTCGATGGAGCTTGTTCTAAATCTGGGAACAGAGTTGGGATTGTTCTAATAAGTCCGAATAAGATGGTGCATCACCATGCTGTAAGACTGGAGTTTCCATGCATGAATAACGAGGCAGAATACGAATCTTTGATCCAAGGAATGATCCTCGCACAAGGATTGAAAATACAACACCTCATTATGACTGGAGATTTAGAACTGGTCATCAATCAAGGTACCAAAAAATAAAAAATCAAAAAGGAGAGATTGAAGTTGTATTTCAAAAGAGTTAATGTGTTGATGGAATCTTTCCACTCTTTCAACATTACTTTCATTACAAGGGACAAGAATCATAGGGCCGATTCACTATCCTTGGCGGCCTCATTATCGAACCCATATGACATCCTAAGCAAAACGTATTTATGGGTAGAAAGAGATTTTCATCCTTCCGTGCCTGACAATATTTAGTACCTACAAGTTTTTGAAAATGATGAAAAATTGGAAGTCTTTATGTTGAATGATGATGAAGAAGAAGATAATAGCTAAATTGGCATCCCAAAAGACTGTTTACAAGAGAAATCTTTGTTTACAAAAGATGATCATGCCAAGAATCTCCATGAAGAGGTTTCAGTTCGAAAGGTGCAAAAGACAAGAAAATTCAACATTGGAATGGATGAATTCCAAAAATATGTCAACTTGGGAATTGATTGTACCCCCGAAGAGATTGATCAATATGTTTCCTTATTTAAAGAGTATATTGATGTTTTCTCTTGGATCTATGATGATTTGAAGGCCTATGATAAAACAATATTCTATCACATCATTCCTCTGAGAGACAAAGCTAAATAAGTAAAACAGAATATAAGAATGATGAATCCTAAGTTGAAGCCTCTGGTAAAAATCGAGTTGGAGAAGTTGAAGAAGGAGGGGATAATTTATCCCATCAGACACTCAGACTAGCTTTCAAATCCAATGATTGTCAAGAAAAAGACCGGACAAATTTGAATGTGCATTGACTTCGGAGATCTTAACAAGGCTTGCATAAAAGATAATTTTGCATTACCCAATATGGAGTTCATATTGCAACAAGTTTCTAGATCGACAGGCATGTATATGTTGGATGGTTTCTCTGGATACAATCAAGTTTTAGTAGCTGAGGAAGATAGAGCAAAGATGACATTTATAACACCATGGGAAACATATGCATATGCTAAAATTCCTTTCGGTTTGAAGAATGTCGGAGCCACTTTCCAAAGGGCTATGGATCATGCGTTCAGCGGACTGATAGGAAAATTTATGGTGGACTATCAGGATGACTTGACAGTGCATTCAAACTAAAGGGAGGATCAAATCCATCACTTAAGGAAGGTCTTTGAACGATGTAGATTATATGGTGTCTCTCTGAACCCGAAGAAATTCTTGTTGTTTTTGACTCAAGGAAAGTTGTTGGGCCAAATTGTGTGCAAGGAGGGGATTTACATAGATCCGGAAAGAATTAAATAAATAAATGATCTCAATCCCCCTAAATATAAAAAGGAAGTCTAGTCATTCTTCAGGAAAATCAATTTTGTCCAAAGGTTTGTCCTTGATTACACAAGCATCGTGAAGCCCATCAATTTGTTTTTTAAAAAGTAGCAGAGATTCGAATGGACAACATACACTAAGGAAGAATTCAATAATATAAAAGGGGAAATCACCACCGTTGTCGTCCCCATTAGCCTAGATTTTTAGAAATATTGTATCATCTATTCATTCGCTACAAAGGCAGTCGCTGCATCCATCCTTACTCAGAAAAATAAAAAATGGAGAAGAACTCCCAATAAGTTTTAGGAGCAAGACCCTACACGACTATGAGTTAAGATATTCATACCTCAAGAAGTAGGATTTGGCTCTTGTCAAAGATGTCGCACATTTTCATACGTATATCATAAACTCCCATGTCATAGATTATGTTCCTTATTCACCATTCAAGATGCTCCTAAATCAACAATTGAGAGAAGGGGAGTGGGCTAAATAGCTAGCAAAAATTCAATAATATGATATCAAGATCAAACCCTTAAAGGAAATCAAAGAACAAAGTCTATGCAAGCTCATTGCAAATGGGGACACGGTCGATAGGATGATTGCAATATCAGTCGGGGAACCATTAACCGATTTAGAATGGTATAGAGATATCATATTCTACTTAAGGTTTGGGAAATTCCTTGTTACAATGAATCCCAAGGAGCGAAGGACACTCAAGATGAAGGTGAACCAATACGTGTTGATTGTTGACATACTTTTTAGAAGAAATTTTGATGGTATACTGTTGAGGTGCACAGATGAAAATCAATCCCAAGGGTTGATCAAAGAATTCCATGAGGGAATATGTGGCAGACACTTTGCACCTACTGCAACTGCGCACATAATAATATTCAGGGGCTTATATTCCGCAAAAAGGAGATTTATGTCATGTCAACAGTTTTCAAGGAGAATGAAGAAAGTTGTGATGCCCTTGCAGTCGATTGTGGTAGAAGAACCATTTTCTCAGTGGGGACTTGATGTTGTTGGCACGATTAATCCAAAATCTAGCAAGGGTCATATCTATATTTTGATAGCTACTAATTATTTCACGAAATGGACAGAAGTGGTGGTGTTGAAGAAGGTTGACACTAAATAATTGATTAAATTCCTCATGAACAACATTTTGCCAAGATTTGGTGTCCCTGGAAAATTCATCACAGATAACGGCTTGATCTTCATCAGATCAAAGTTCACAGAGTTTTGCAGAGAATATGGGATCATCATGGGTCAATCATCGAACTATTATCCACAAGGAAATGTCCTTGTTGAGTCCACGAACAAAACACTCGTGCAAATACTTAAGAAAATCGTTGAGATCGATCAGAAGAATTGGCATCTGAAGTTGATAGAGGAATTATGGGAAAGTCATACGACCCCGAAGGATAGCACCAGGTTGTATCCATATTTATTGGTTTATGGGAAAGAGGAAAAAATGTCGATTATCCTCAATCTTAATGCATCAATCTCTATTTTTAACATCAAGGATACAAAAAACACTTCGCCTATCCAGAAAAGGATCAATCAGTTGCTGAAATTAGAAGAGGAATGAAGCACAACGTTGAATAAAAATTCTAAGAGGCAGCAGAGCATCAAGAGATATTTTAACTAAAGCCCCATTATGAAGACCTTTCAGAAAGAAGAACTGGTATTTATTTGGAACAAAGGCACGGAGAAGCCATCCATGCATGCAAAGTTCGAATCTCTTTGGATCAGACCCTATGTCATCGAAAATATATTGGGATTTAAATCATATATGATTGAAGACATGAAAGTAAAAAGGTTAATGTTTCCTATCAATAAGAAACATTTGAAAGGTTTTTCTCCTAGCACTTCTTTCATTTGCATTATACATAATTTTATTTTCTTTTGTATATTCTTAAATCTGAATCCATAGCCCAATGGGTGGAAGCACATGGTCATGAGAGATTTTGGATTCTTGACAACCCACAGGGGGTTCTCATCCCATAGTTGGAGCCTGTTGTTGAGTTGATTTCGCGCTTCGAAAAATTCCCTCCCCTTTTCTATTTTTCCCAAGTTCTTTTCTCCCTTTCTTTTCCCTCTTCTATACTTACCCGTTTTTCCCTTTTCTTCTTCCCCTATATTATTCCTTTCTGGTTCTATACTTATTCACGTTTCTATTATTGTGGGTTCCCGGGTTGGAAAACTCGCATATCCTCATATCCATCTATATCCTCACATCACGAGTCCAACTGACCATCTTGCCTTTCTATACTTGGCCAATTTTATGACCGCGAGTTCCCAAGTTGGCAATATCGAACTCTCATGCCCCATGTTCCGTGATATACAACTTGCACCCAAAACTTTCATGATCTAAAATTCAACCCCAGACTCCTCGAACTCACAAGATTCACTGTACCTATGATGAGTGCTTCTGACCACCTCAGATTTCCATACTTAGTTTATTCTTCACCTCCTGTTGTCACAAATTTGTGGGTTCTCGGATTCCCGGGTTCACAAAAGTTTCAAAGAATTTTTCACTCTCGTCCATCCCTGCCACCTTCTCGCCCTTCCCAATTCACATGAATTGTACTTTTATTAGTAACAAATCACCACACAAGTTCAAAAATATTCGCATTAATAAGAAAAAAAATCGAGGGCATATCCCATTAAAACACATTAAACCAAGATTTACGGGAGATTATATTATCATCCCCCAACATTCATTTTAAATACTATCAAGATAAAAGGAACGTTCTCATCACCTTATGGATGAATATTGACAACATTTATGTGGAGATACATTGAATATTTTTGGGCGCGAGTATCATAGTTTTCAGTGGTCCAGAGATTATTCCTACTCCTCATCCCCTTCTTCACAGAAGGAAGTTATCTAGACATCTAGAATTGCATGAGTTGGTTGTTTCCTGAATTTTTTTTACTGTAAGGAGTTGGCACCTGGTGCACTAACAAATATATTCTGAACCAACGGATTATCCAATTGCGGGACCATTCCCTAGTCTCCCTATCACCTCAAGTATTTCGAAAGATGTTGAGACTTCTCGAACCAATGCTTACTTTCAAGGGAGAGGATTGCAAGGAGTTATTAAAGAAGAAGATAATGGATTGGACCTCTTACCGGAATTATTATAGGACCTAATGGCCATCCCCGCGGACATCACCAGATTACAGGTTAGTTCATTCAAAATGGGAAATTACATGGCTTTTCACGAGGATAACAGGACAAGAAACTACAACCAACATCTCTCGGATGATTCTGTATATTTTATATTTTATGGCGAAAGAACAAACCATTTTCGATTAGGGTAAGTTGATTTCCATTGAAATATCTTCCCAATTATCGCAATACAGAAGGGATAAGAAATTCTTTATGTCATCTTATTTAATTTTCGCAATAGCGCATTGCTCTCCATTCCCCATATTATCTCTGTGTAAGAAGTTAAACTGTGAATTTGACCCAACAACTTTCCGGTATCAGACATTATGGAGACACACGGCCTCCCAACATTTTTATAAAGTCTTTAATAATTTTGTCTCAATTTTAAAGGGTTGATATTTGGAAAGGATTTTCCCTAGATGTATGAACAGGAGAGAAATTTCATGGATAGGAAGGAGACACTAGAACAAATGGAGAAATATAATGTTAAAATGATTTTTGGATCCAAATAAAATCCTTCCTTCCTTCCATGTCACATATCTGATAGAATGTTTGTTGCTGAGATAGCAATGCAATACATGTACTGGTTGCATTTTTTCCATGAAAAGAGAAAAAATAAATTCATACATGTGCCTTCGAAAGTTGTGGATTTCATATTTAGGAATATGAACAAGATTGATGAATTCGCGGGCCACTTCCACATCCTCAATTTCAAATATGATGAAAAAGTAAAAGGGTTCAACCCTAATGGTATATTTGTAGAATACCTATTGGTTGTCGGTTTAGGAAATTATTTCATTAATGCTATCTTGAATGAAGATGGAGATAATGCCTCAGGAACTCCTTCTCGTGACACCAAAAACCTAGAGACAATACTGAACACCAATGAGTCGTACAAGCATAGAGGAAAATGTTCGAGTGAGAAAAGTGCCCGATCCCCGACTGTCACACCCAAGAGTACAACATCTCGTAACAATGCTCCAACATCCTACCCAAGTAAGAAAGTCACACATATTTCTTTAGGCGGAGGAGGATATAAGAACTCTCCCTCTAGAAAAATTGAAATTTATCATAAACTTCCTGTGAGAAAGAAACGAAAAAACATTGTGCAAGAAGAGGAAGGAATGAGGGGGGAAAGTGATATCCATGATCTCTCCCTCGAAGATATGGAACTAGAAACTGGCATTGATAAAGTGTTCCCCAACGATGGCTAGCTAGAGAACAATGCTCCCTAGAACAATCAGATGGAAATAATTGGGACTGAGACCTTCGACGAAGAAGAGTCTTTTCAATTTCAAAGCATTGTTTTTTACAACAAATCCAAAAATTTGATTATTGAAAAAAGATATGTAAATAATAAGAAGGGGAAATATCATTCAGAGATTAACCTACGGAACATGCAGCCTTCCCAAGTCTCCCAGATACATCAAGCAATTGGAGATACTCTAGAAAACTCTATTGACGGCCTTGAAGCAAAGAATATCAAGTTAAAGGTGAAAATCAAAGAATTGGAGGGAGCTCTAATGCCCCTTCCAATGTTTGCTAGTCCTTTAGAAATGATTGGGCCTACAACACCTATGACAAAGTTAAAAGGATCAACAAGCCTTCTCACATCAGCCTGAGGATATGTGGAAAAGAATATAAAGAAAAGAATGGAAATTATAATAGAGGCTTTGGAGATGTCAAAGAGTATTGTCTCTTTTGAAACAAGAGCACATGCATTTCATGAATATCTACAAGTAGATTTGAAAAAGAAGCAAGGTTTCTACTTCGATGTAGTTGTTCCATTTGGTGTTAAAGTTACTAGTATGATAGAATTGAGAAGAAGAGAGGAGGATATCCCTTCCCCGAATCGAATAAAGAAACTAAACGCATGCTGGAAAGAAAAGGTAAAAAACCTAAATGGTATCGTTCAAGCATGTAGCTAGGCCATAACTAGAAAAGAGGAATTATTCAAAAATCTAATTGAGATAGATCTAGCTGGCAACACCAATGAATTCCAAGACTCAAAATTTATACTCAACTCGTTTCTTTTAACCAAGAAATCATTTGATGAAAAAAATGAGATCTTTAAAGGGATGTCATTTGAAGAGTTCTATAGGATTCTTGAATGTGGTGAAGATGACGTGGAAAACTGGCTAGTTGATTATTCGATTAAAAACTGAGATATTGAAGAATCATTGCACAACATCTCTATTGATCTAAGGGACTTGGAAGGTGAAATCTTCAATATAAAAATCCGGCATGAAATCAATGTGGCACGCATGAGGAGCTACATCGAGGAGTGGTTCAAAAAGGTTGTCAAAATGCTTACCAATGAAGGGCAAAGGATGGTTGAGATGGCTCCCATAACCATCGAGGAAATCCATAAAATAACATCAGCGAGCAAATGAAAAGGAATGAGATACCATCATAGTAAGTTCATAGTTATCACATTCTTATGTGTTTTTCAATATCTTCATCCAGTTACACCACCTCTTTAAATAGAAAGGTTTAACTGAAGACTGACAATTTTCTCTTTCTTCTTGTGAGGTCTTGTTGTCTTCCACCGCCCACTTTCTTCTTTCTACAAGATTCATTATTATACATATTTTCTTTATGGTACGCAGGAGCCCCATTCCTAGTCATTATGACAAACACATTTAAATATCAGAGAATACGTACTGAACTATATATTTTTTAGAAATTCCAAGAGAGCTATTTTGGGAATAATCTCAATTGTATTTTGTAACCCAGTTTATCTGAATATAAAATATTTGAGGTTGTTCCATCATCATATTTTTTGAGTTTCCCATGTATCACTCTGTCAAACTTCTCTTGTGCATGCAGATCATTTTCTTTTCATTTTTACGTGATCAGATATCATTAGCCCTACTATGATGGATGTGAGTAAGTTCTATTTATTTACTTTACATATATGAATGTGTGTATCTCCTGGTCCATTCAGAGAAATTCTCTTTTTACAAGAAAATTAAAAAACATCTTCCATTTTCTATTATATCTATTTTACTTTCATTTGACGGACTTCTTTAAAGGTCCCACATTTTATAAATCTCAGACATAGGAGTACCACCTCTACAAAAAAAAAAGAGGATTTACATCCTCGTGAGGTTTCCATTTCAATCCAGATGTATTCAAGCATCAACACTTCCCATATATGCTAACTTTCCCATTGAACATTTCACTTATTTTCTTCCCGCGTATGCTAACCTCGCCATTAAACATTTAATACGATGCATTTTTTCTTGTTTTTAACAAAGTCTTATGATAAACGCTTTTGCGTGAACAATACTAAATGTTTTTTATTGTTTTTTCTTGATTCTTATCATTCCCCTATTGCATAAAAAATAATTTTGTTCTTCTTTATTTTATGTATTATTTTCTTATTATCTTCTGACAAAAATTATCCATTTTATGTGCATTTAACTATATTAAGTTTAATTTTTTAGAATACATTTCCCAACTAACTTGATAGGGATTGTGCTGCCATGTAGCCCTTGTTAATTTTGTGTGGAAAGAAATACAAATATTGTGCAATCAATAAACACCATCCCAAGGAGCCAAACAAGGATGCAAGGAAAAATTAGCTTTGTTCATATTCGATACTAGGGTTTCAATTAACATTTGCAGTTGATTCAACTTGTAATTTTTATGTTTATCTTGTTGTTGTTATGTTTATCTTGTCACTATTATATTGATTTGGTTCCATTGAGCATAGGGTTATGACCCATAGTGCATTTGAATCTACTATTGTACAAGTGATTCATGCATTACCTACAAGCATATAATTATCCATATTGATTGTTGGAATATTGTATTGACAAACAGATCTCCATTGGATGTATGTTGGGTAAGCACATGTGACCAAGGAACAAGGGATACATGCAACCCATATGATTAGGAATCCATTGGAAGGAGTCAATCGATAAGTAATTGAATTTTAATTGAGCAACGTTGTAATTTTTTATTGGAATTTTGAAAATAATATAGCAATGTAGAGAAGTTTTCATCCAGAAATATAATATGGAATATAGGCCTTGGAATCAATTCTGAGGGTAGAGAACTTGGCACATAAATATAACATATAACAAAAGTTAATTCCAAAGAGTATCTATGTTGGTGAAGAAAGTGAGATATAAGTCCGCCATTTATGGATCATAATTTATCATAGTAGTTGAATCATTCACCATGACACAATAGCCAAAGATTTGAAGAGAAAGAAGGCTCATCACGGGTAAATAAAAAGGATAAAGGTTGGAATAATTATAGGCCATCAATGTGAAATATCAAGAATAGAATATTCACTTGAAAGAGAAGGTATCTATATGTCCGGCCAAAAGAAGGAAAAGTTGGAAAAAAATCTTGAGGCATCTACAAAATTGCTACCATTGATAAAGAATTGGCTTGTTGAATGTCAAGACTCCCTCAAAAATATTATGTCCAATTGGGACAAGCACATAGTTTAGCTTGTGAAATTGGAAGAAAAGGTAATTTGGGTGGATGAAAAAGAGAATCACTTAAATGATGACTTAGCTAAAACAATATTTGGTAGAGAATGAGGAGGAACTCGAAAAGATACAAGCATATTTCAAATACACTAAGTAAACTCCTCCTATTACTACTATATAAGCCAACACTATGACTAATACAAGCATGATAATCTCACCCTCATACATTTCTCATGCAAACTTTGTTGAATTTGAAAAGCATACTAGAGGCATTGGTTTGAAATTGTTAAGGTGGGTCGGATGTGAAGGTAAAGGGATATGAAAGATAAGAAAATGCATCCTAAGCCTCATTGTAGCTTTAGCTAAGGTTAAAGAATGAAGGCCTGGGTTTTGATGGAAGATAGGAAAAGGCCATGTGCACTAAGATCACTTTTGTGGAGGAAAGTTACATGGAAGAATTGTGTTGCTCATAAGAAGAAAGAAAAAAAAATGGGTGTGGAAACACACCACCACTTCATCCTTCTTGTAGTAGATTGTATAAGGGAAGAGAAGAGGAAATTTCAAGGACAAAAAACCGAACCAACAATTAGAAGAAGTGGCAAATATATTAGTAAAATTAGGAATACCAAGACTAAGAAGTATACATAAGGTAAGGAATCCCTTGTTTGTCTCTGCCACAATAGGAAAGGCCATAGTGATTCCATGTTTTTTTACTTAGAGGCATGCTTATTATGTGGGAAGAAAGAGAATCCAGAATCCAAAATTACCTCCCCTTCTATTTTCTTAAGAGCCTAACTAAAATGTCAAAGAGAATCCAGAATTACCCTGAATCTTCTCATAGAAGCTTATATCATCAAAGGTTCATTAAAATACTGTTTTTTTTTTCTTTAAACGGAATAGAAATTTCTTGGACGTATTTTTTGGAGTCTTTATGGTTACAGGAGGAAGGACAGGAAGTTTTTCCATGACCAAGAGAACATAAGGATGAGGTTAACTAAGCAGTTAAGGTTTCTCCTCAACTTGGGTGTTCATTGAAAGCTACCGAGCAAGCCAAAAATAAGATCACACCTAAAAAGGGGGGAACCCAACCTGAGAAAGAAATATCAATTACTCCACCAAGAGAAGAAATCCCTCAAAGAAAATTAAGGTCCTCTACAACAAAACATAGGGAGAGGGAAAGTGGAAAAGAGTATTCCAGGAACTATATTAGACAGGGAGAGGAACAGGCCATCCCAATAGGCCCATTGTGACATAAACATTCTGAGGATAATATTGTGCCCACTACCATGCAACAAGAAAAAACTCTCAAGTCAAAACAAGCAGAGAAAGGAGGACTAAACCATCTAGTCCTGATATTGTTGCAATATAATTTGTGCCAGTAGACACCCTGAGTCTAAATGGAGAAAAAAGAGGAAAGGGAGTTAGGCCCCTGAAATTCCAAGAAAAAATAATAGAAAAACGAGGCTCACAAACCAATTAAGGTTAAATTCCAGGGCACTATTTAATCCATCCTTAAAGGATCAAAATCCCATAGTAATCGAGGATGAGTACACTGAACAAGACCTCTATGAATTTTCCAATATGGAGGAGATGGCTATACATACATTGAAAGGGATGAAAAGGGATAAGACAAGGCATAAATCTAGTGAAGCGGAGACCTCAAGTGTAAAATATGCTACTTTAAAAATAGAGTACATTGTAGATCCAAAATAAGAACAAAATTTGATGGAGTTTGGTCCAGAACCTGAGCAAGAATCCGATGGCATAACTACATATGCAGAGCTAGCCCCTAAGAAAATTCCCCATTATGTCAAACCAGAGATGAAAAGAAAAAAATTGATGGTGTAGGAACCTATGAGAGAGTCAATTGATAAAAAACTTGAGAAATCGTTGAGATATGAAATGAGGCTAAAGAAATACAAGTTGTCCATTTACCCCAATAAACCTATTGTAGAGGAAGAGCAGGGGCTCAAGAATGGAAGCAAAGTAAAGACATTAATTAAGCCAAAAGTTTAATATAACATGGAGATCGATGGCAACCACTAGGTGCAACCTCTCAAGCAAAAAATTGATGACATGAGGCAACAAATCCGGAATCTACAACAACAAAACCAAGCCCTTGAGCTGAAATACACAAATATGCAAAAAAATGTATCAGAAGCTGCAAAAGAATCATCAGAAAACATGCATGTTCTTGAAGGACATAATCTAAGTGTCTGTCGTTGTCAAAGGGTAAATGAATTCGAGACCTGTGCCAACTTGATCCACCTGTTTTCAAGGTTGGTCTCCAATTTTTGGTCTATGTGGGAAGCCATGCAAAGTCAACTGCCAACAACAACTTATGAAGACTTTTGCTATGCATCTTGTTTACTTCAGTTATAAACAATAAGTTCCAGTTGCACTAATAGAATTTTGTTTGGGTTTAGTTAGAGGCACTAATGCCACTTGTAATAAGTTTCTATTTTCTTTGATAAGAACAATGTTTTTGAGGTCAAAATGATGGGGAGTTATGAATTGACACTTCATCTCAACTCCACTCAATTTAAAAAAAAAACAATTTGTAATTAGGCAACAACAGTGAAATTGTATCTACAGGATCTGATTGTGATGTAAAGTTGAACTTTAGATTTTAGATCCTAGATAGGTAATCGAACCCTCTCTGGATAGAGATAAATAGAGGGATCTTTGAATGTAAAGGTTGTGTTTTTTGGGGATATCAAGCATCGGGGTTTTGGTTGGGCCTTGAAGCATAAAACTGTGAATTTTCCCACCTGTTGAATATAATTTTTCGTGATAGAATGTGTTTTCTCAAATCTTGTGTGTCTTATTATCTTATCTAGATGCAAATTGAAATGTATGAAAATTATTGTTTCTTTTCCTTTCATTTATTGTCTCAATGAACTGTTTATTGTCATGCAACATGATCTTAGCTATTGTTTTAGTGAATAGTTTATTGTAGTAAAATGTGTTAGGATGATTTGTCTCCAGGTACATGTTTTGGATCTGACATATTATTTCAAGTTTGAAATTTCATACAACAAGTAACAAATTGCATGTTTTTTTTGTATTTCCTTTGTTTTATTCTTCATACCTTTATCTTCTTTCCAAAATGCATGCCACCAGCTAAGGGAAACCTTATAGCGATATTGTTGAAAATTCCAACTAGGTCTCTACCCTTGAAAACCTATGTATCAGCTGAGAAACAAACTTAATTCATAAAAAACAATAATTACAACACTTGAGGTGGCCTATCTCTTCCCTTTAGAAGTAAGGTGCAGATCTAAAGACCAACAATCACCTACAACCATACATGTCTAGGATTCATCAACTTTTTTGGGAAGAATAAGGTGATTTTATTTGACACTAAATAGGTCGTTCAAGCAACATTATTGTAGACACAGGATGCTAGTAAGAACATGCAAACAATAGAGGGTTATTTCCATGTTAGGAAGCAATTGATTCTACTAGAATAAGGTAGACCGCGCTTCACATAATGTATGTATTTCATGAAGGAATGCTTATTTGGATCTCCCTTAACAAGAAAAAACTAGAACTTGACTTGGATTTCATTATTTTTTAAGATAGATCATCTCTAAGTTTGAGAATGAAAAATATTTGCATGTTGAAGATTGGAGTGAACTCTAACTGAAGCGTTCAAATTTGAATATTTCTCAACCTTGAGATGCAATGCATAGACTTTTAAAATAAGGGAACAAGTGAGCCAATAAATAGAGCCACGACCATAGTTATAACAAGATTCGGTAGCTAAATCCACGAGCCAAAGCCAGAGATAGAGTTGTAGCTATAGAAAGGAGCCAGAGTTAGAGCCATACTCTAGATAAGTAGACATAAGGTACATTGATCTAGGTTGGGATGGCCAAGAGTCATTTTCCTTCATTTGACCAAGTGAATGGTTGTAAGACTTGATACCTACTAGTGCAATTTCAAAATTTAGGAATGTTAGAAAACAAAAGAAAATACAATGCAAGTTCTAAATAATAAATGGAATAAAAAGAAAAAAAGAATGAAATGTAAAAGAAAAAATTAAATAGAAGATAAATTTAGGGAAAGTAAAATGAAGGACAATGACTCTTGGCCATCCCACTACCTCCATCTATATCTATATCTTATTCTAAATTGACTCTCAAAGGTTTTTGTTTTTGGCCCTTGCTGGCCAAAGGGTGAGGATGCACAAGATCCATGAGTTGCATTGAAACCAAAGACTATCAAAATAGAGACTAAGGACCATTTGGATGTTGGTTTTCCCATTTTCATTTCCACGGTAAATCTTTATGTCCATTATGTGATTGATTTTATGTCTAGTGAGGATCTCTCATATGTGTTTAATATGCTTCTGTTATTGATGTTTAGTGTATTCTTATGAGTTTGGTAATGGTTATAAAGATGAATTATTAGTGGTAGCTCTATTATTCCACTCTTAATTTCATTATCCATTATAAATTGATGAATGCCAACATCTCTATATTTCCCTCTTTTTTATCTACTCTAACATTGAATATCCATGGCTATCATTAATTGATTGTTGTACTATTATAATGATCTTATAAACATATTAGGAAACCTATTGACAACTAAAGCCACAAACATAAAACTTTTCCTCCCCATGATCAGACACTACCAATTCTCTATTATTAGGGTTCTCTACTATATCCTTATCCTAAGAGGTCGCACACTACCCTGTAGGCTAATTGGGAGACACACACAATTTTTTTATGTAACATACCCAACCACCCTCGGGTCGGGCTCACTACCTCAAGAAATCTTGTCGAAACTGAAATTTGAATTATGATGCCCTTTAATTATTAAAGAAGCATGAAAGAAACATGATAACAACACATGCAATAATAAATATTCATTCTAAAGTAGAAATAATGCTCAAACTTGCCATTCATAACAATAACCAACAAGAATGTATGCTATAACAAACGAATCTCAGAGACAATAATTCATACATAGCAGAAATAAATATATAGCAGAGAAAACACATAACATAGAGCAATTATCTTAAGCAAAAAGTTTCACCAACTGACTGCAGACCAAGGACATTCCACCCAATCCTAGACATTGTTGTTCTAATTCTCAAAAGTATTGTCACCCTCGTGCCAGGGCTATGAATCCACAAGGATGGTTCTAGGGTGTGAATCAGCTTCACAAACTAGTCAACACTCAATCTCTCACAGGATTCTCAACACACACAACAATCCAAGTACACCATATCTCTTTTATATATCCTGCACAACCCAAGAGAAGGGAACCCCTTCTATGCAATGTAGTTCATCAAGTTGTCCACCTCCTTCCAGGGCTCTACTACATCTGGTAAATAATATCTACGTTGGGATTCTTAGGACTCACAACTACGAATAAAATTTATTACATGCCAATGCCTCCTGGGAATGAAGGCATCAATTCATGGTCGGAACACACTATTCACTTATATAGACAAAAAACATTGGATTCCTCCTCAATAATTCACCCCTATGGTCCCATTTCAACAACAAGAATGAATGAGGGAAAAGTGAATGTAATGGAGAGTGTGAAAAATGAATAATGATGAATAGGGTGAGTGAAGAATAACTAGAAGATGAACCAGAACCCCCAAACATCCCTCAAGATGGGTTTAAATATTTACTTGCAATCAAGTACCACATGGCCTTCCCCAAGAAGCTCATGTAACCACTTCTCTCCATTAAACAATTATGGGTAAATAAAATATGATAAAATGACTTAGGCCCTCAATCCCCCTCTCTTGTGGAATCATATCCCCCTATAACTCTTGTCCTTATCCATTTTGTATCCAATGATGTATTTCATTATTAATAATGCTCAAAACATTACAATTCCTAGACATGTTAGCCTCTTTTAATCGTTTTGGCACTCTGTCCTTTCATAAGTTATATATATATATATATATAATATGGGGGCTCAAAATCAGGGTATTGCATTCCCCTCCCAATTATTTTGGTGTTGTCATTAATGCATATACAAAACAAATATTAAAATTTATTCAAAAAGTCGTGAGTACTTTGCCTTCATGGAATCTTCATGCTCCCAAGTAGAATCTTCAAGATTGTAGTATATCCACTGAACTTTTACTAGCTCTATAACTCAATTCCAGAGCATTTTTTTTTTTCCAATATGCACATTGGCGGGACCTGAAAGTATCCCTTTGTTTCTACCTGAATAAGATGCCAATCAATAACATGGTTAGGATCATGTACATGTTTTTTTAGCAATGAGACATCAAATACATTATGCATACTCATGGAAGCAGGCAATGCAAGCATGTATGACATTGGCCCTGTTCTATCAGATATCTCAAATGGACCACAAAACCTGGCTATTAGCTTTGTACAACTACCCAAATTTAATGAGCTCTTCTTGGGATTTACTTTCAAAAGCGCATGATCCCCCACTTTAAATTCTCTAGTGTTCTATTCTTATCATATTGATTTTGTCTATCTTTAGTTGCCTTTAAACTCTTCTTAATTCTAACCATCAAATCTTCCATGTCCTTGAGAAATTCTTTCCCAAGTACTACTCTATCTGTTGGGTTGTCCCAACTCACTGGAGTATTGCATTTCCTACCATACAAGGCTTAAAATGGGATCATTTTCAATGAATATTGATACCCATTATTATAGGAAAACTCAACCAAGTGCAAGTAATCTTCTCACTTGCATAGCTTATCCATCACATACATTCTCAACATGTCTTCAATTACTTGGTTGACTCTCTTTGTATTCCCGTCTAAATGTGGATGGTATGTTGTGCTAAAGTTCATATTTGTACCAAATAATTTAAACAATCCCCTCCAGAAATTTGAAGTAAACTTTGTATCTCTATCTGAAACAATTGTCCTGGTTATCCCATGCAACCTAGAAATCTCCCTCATGTAAATTTACGCAATATTAGTTGTTGTATGAGTCATTTTTATAGGAACAAAATGAGAATCCTTTGTCAATTTATCAACCACTACCATAATTGAATCATGTTGTCTCATTGTCCTAGGAAATTTAGTTATAAATATCAATGGTTACCACTTCCCATTTCTTCTTTGGAATTTGTAATGGATGAAGAAAACCCGTTGGGTGCCTATGCTCAACCTTCACTCTCTGACATTCCATACATCTGGTAATGTAATCAAAAACATATTTCTTCTCTCCTAGCCAAAAGAATTGGCTTCTTACTATTGCAATTGTTTTCTAGTAACCATGATGCCTGACATACAAAACATTATGCATTTCTTTTGATACCAAATTCCTAAGCTCTCTGTAACTAGGAACATAAATTATATTTTTATGCATAAGTAATCCATCTTCCTTCATCTCATATTTTTAAATTTTATGTTGTACATTTACTTGATGTAAGCTTACCTTCACCTGTAGGTAATGTTGATATGTAACAACATCATCTAAAATTCTGCTCTTTAAATTTGATTGATGCATGCTAATGGTTGTAGCATGCATGATATGTACTCTTCTACTAAGTGTATAAACAACTTCATTTTATTTTCCTTTGATATGCTTGATGTCAAAATCATATTCACTTAAAAATTCCAGCCATATCGTTTTCCTGGCATTCAATGTTGGTTGTTCAAAAAGATATTTCATACTATTATGGTCTGTTCTTAATTCAAATTTCTTCCCCATGAGATAATGCCTCCACATCTTCAATGCATGAACAATGGAAACATGCTCCAAGTCATGTGTGGCATAGTTCCCCTCATGTTTCTTAAGCTTTATGGATTAATAGCAAATGACATGTCAATTTTGAGTGAGTACTCCACCAAGTCCTTCCTTGCATCCATTTGTACATACCACAAAGTTTTCATTTGGGTCAAAAATATTTAAAATAGGTGAAATAGTTTTCTCCTCACACTCAGTTGTCCATTCAAATTTAATTCCCTTCTTTTGAAAATAAGTCATGGGATGCACAATCTTAGAGAAACCTATTATAAATATTCTATAGTAACCAACTAATCCCATAAAAGATATGACTTCAATATTATTTTGCTCCACTCCTATGCCTTGTTATGAAATAATGTGTCCCAAGTAATGAATTTTTTTCTTTTTGAAAAGAACACTTACTAAGCTTGGCATGGAGCCGATGTCCCCTCGACACTTATAACACCAACCTCAAGTGATGTTCATTCTCTTCCTCGGACTTGGAATAAATAAGTATTTCATCAAAGAACACAATGACAAACTTATCCAAATAATTTCTGAATATTCCATTCATTAAGCACATAAAAACAGTTGGTGCATTGGTTAGTCCAAATGGAACCACTAAAAACTCATAATGCTCATACCTGGTTCTAAAGGTTTTCTTATTGATGTATTCTTCATTTATTGTTACCCAATGGTATCCTAATCTCAAGTCTATCTTTGAAAATAACCTTTCTCCTCTTAGTTGATCAAAGAGGTCATCAATTCTGGGTAGAGGGTATTTTTTCTTCACAGTGGATTTATTCAGATGTCTAAAGTCTATACACAACCTCAATGCTCCATTCTTCTTTTTGATGAAGAGTATTGGTTCTCCCCAAGGTGAAACACTTGGACGTATGTACCCTTTCTTCAAAAACTCTTCCAATTTCATTTGTAATTCTTCAATTTAGGTGTACTCATTATGTAAGGTGTTTTTGATAATGGGGCAGATCCTGGTACTAAATAAATAGAGAAAATTATCTCCTTCTTTGGTGGGAATCCTGGTATTTCTTGGAATACATATTCAAACTCTTGTAGTACCAAAACATATTCAAGGCTTGGCCATTTTTTCCTTTCTATATCCTCCACATGGGCTGCATACACTTGACATCCTTTCCTGAAACATTTCTTCAGTTCTAAGGATGAAATATCCCTTATAGAAATGGGTCTTGGAATTCCTTTCACATTTCTCTATTTTCCTTCTTCATCAAGACATGTAAAATTCTTGTTATGACATTCTAGGACAACATGGTGCTAGTCCAACTAGCCCATTCCAATTAGGATGTCAAAAGATCCTAATGGGATGATATTCATATCAACAATGGTATTTAATCCATTAAGATTTATTGGACAACCTATGATGTCTTCATTGATCCTTCTTTTTGTTCCAGTGGCTAGTTGAACCAAACTTGACTTCTCTAGCTTATTTTTCTCCAAATGTAATCTATACACTATTTTACAATCAATGTAACCAAGAATTTATCCTGAATAAATTAAAATAGCAACATGATGATTAATGATCTTACCTTCCACTTCGATCATATTAGATTGGTACTCTTCTTGTCTATCTTCTAAGGCTACATATATTCTTACCATGTCCTCCACCATTGTAGCCTCTTGGATGTTGTGCATGTTCTTATCTTTTATCTCCTTTGTGAGTTAAATCCTTGTATAGGTCATTTTCCTTGCACACCCAACATTGGATTGGTGGTCTTCCAATTTCCCCAAGGATCCCTCTTTCTTGGATTCCTCCTTAGCAGATTGATCTTGTTGATTTTTATTAGGGTTTTTTCTATTGAAAGGAGGTTTGAACCCCATCCTAATCCGATCATATTTATCCTTCTTCTTATCCTTCGAAGATTTTTGCATGGATTATCTTCCCTTTCCTTTCTCATACAGGTACTTATCCTTCCTGATAGTCTCAGTCAAAGTTCCAGGATCATCATATTGAATCTTCTTTATAAAATGAAGGAATTATGATAAAAAATATTTGCATTTTCACCTTCTCATCCTTTATAACCCCCACGTATTTTAGAAATCCAAAGAACTTATTTTCATACTCTACCATGGTCATTCTTCCCAACCTTAGTTCAAAGAAATCTTACATATTATTGTCACAGAAGTGCTATGAAAGATACTCCTTTTGAAAATATTTCTTTAATTACTTCCAAGTGATCCTTCTCTCATTAATGTGCTCAACTTTCTTCAGTTGATCCCACCACATAAAAACTTTCCCATGTAAAAGGTATGTGACAATTATTTCTTCTCGGTTTGAGGAGTAGTTATGCAATTGAAAATACCTCCGGAGTCTGAGCAACCATGCTTCAACATCATATTATCTTTTTCTTTCACCATCAAAGGATGGTGGCTTAAGTTTCCTCAAATCTCCTTGGAAAATTTCCAATTCATGCCTTCTTCTTTGGTCCCTAACAGGAGACACTTCTGGGCTTCTTATGGAATCTTCAAATGCATAAAATTTCCTTGTTGAGTAGCGTAGGGAGTGATGTCTATCAGTTCTGTTGGAACTTCTTGAATGAGAATCTCCTCTGTAGTTACCCCTTCTTTCATGATAACTTTCTTATTCTACCTACCTTAAGTTTGATTCTTTCCTTGCTTGCCCATGCAACTGATTTAGGCTTTGAAATGCTTGATCATTTATCTAAATTTTTTCTTTCATCAATCTCTCATTGTCTTCTTTGTAACTCTACACTTCTACTTTCAGGACTCTATTAAGGTTTCTTGTTCCCCTCTACTCCTGTGCCCATTTGATTTTGTCTCTGCATTACCAACACTGATATTTTGACCTTTGGCTTATTTTTCATGAATGAGGGGTCCCTCTCCTTCCTCCATTTCTTGAATATGAATCCTTATCTTGAAATGATATGGTTATACTCCCTAATTCTTTAAAATCTGCAGCCAACAAAAATTTTTAGGATAAAATAACTTAACAAGATCCATGAAATTATGCACAATTTGTTCCAATACTATATCATAATTCTTTCTTTTATGAGTTCACTTGAAAATCTTCAACACTTAGATTATTTTTCTGTCTATTCAAATTCACAGACTCACAGACTCATAGTAGGTCCAACACTTAGCCATTTTTCTAAATTTTCAGACTCACGGACCTTCAGACTTACGAACTCATAAAAATTCCAACATTTAGCCATTTTTCTAAATTTTCAGACTCACGGACTCACAGACCTTCAAACTTACGGACTCATAAAAATTCCAACACTTAGCCATTTTTTTTCTATCTTTACTAGTATATTGGACGGTTGAGATTTAATCTCCTATTGACTGGATGATCCTAGATCATCTAGAGTCTTCAACGAATCAAAAATCACAACTTAATCATGCATTGGGATGGATGGTTCTTATTCATTTCAGGACTTCGACACTCCTAGACTCCGGGATATTACAACTCTCGATTTGTTCAATTCCCCCGGAGTGATACATGTCGAAGTGGTCATAAAGTGTAGGTGATTGATGCATGTTGGTTAAAACTCCCCACTTAATCTATCCTCCCACTTCTTGATCCAACAGCTAGGAAGGATCCTACCTGATATTGATCTACGGTTATCAAGACTTCAACACTTTGGGACTCTGGGATATTACAACTCTCAATTTGTTCAACTCCCCTAGAGTGATACCTATTGAAATGGTCATAAAGTGATGGTCACCACTTACTGCCAATTAACACCTCCACTTATGTTATCCTTCCACTAGATTAATCCAATGGTTGAGAAAAGTCCCGAAGAGATCTTAGATCGACGGTCTGTGTGAATTCGCTACTTTGGCCTTTGGAACTTTTGTTGGTAGAGATGTTCGACAGTCCTGAAGGCCATAATATCGGAGATGAAATGACATGCTGATATCACCTATGGTGACATGGACCCATGGTATGTGTGACATGTGTCACTCGAAAATGGAAATGTTGGGGTCCAAAAGGCACCAAACCCATGTGACACGTGTCCCCACACAACACCCTGACCATGTGGAATAAAAAACGTCATTCACCAAATGGAAAATCCACATTACTCTACTCCATATCTGACGGCCTAGACGATTTCACGATTACAGCTTTGCACTTCATGGCTTTAGCACTTCACAGCTTCAACACTTTGTGGGTTTTCCTAATCTCAAGTAATCACCAAAGTGTGAAGTTTCGGAGTCCTAAATATTCACTATCCTTGTACTTATGATATAATGGCTCACATTACTCTTGAATTCCTTCCTTGATCTAATGGTTGGAAGAATTTTGCAAATTCGACCTTCATGGTTTCTAGGACACAAACTTCTTTGCATTTGGAGGGTCAACGTTGGATGACCATGATCAACGATGGAGATTTCACCTGGAATTACTATCATATCGGACGACCGAAAATATTTCACGAATTTGGCCTTCAGGATTTCAGGCTTCTTCCATGCCTCCAAGAATCACCAAAGTGGTGAAGTTCCAGAGTTTTCTATCTCTTGCTTGGATTTGATCAATGACTAAAAATCGACCAGTTCGATCTGGTGGTCATTAATTACATGACTCTTGATATGAAGATCTACATTTTCCTTGATTCAATGGTTGTGATTGCTCATGAAATCCAAAAGGGAACAATCACAATTCCATGATCCTTTACAAAGAATCTATGTCTGCACGATGCTCTGGCTTCTGTGTAGTTTTTGCAACGTTATTTCTCATGATATTTTGTGCATAGATTTGTCATGGTTGACATTGATTCCAACTAATTTTCCTACACAGAATACCAGGTCCAACAGTTCTAGCCCATACCAGTCTAGTGTTTCAACCTGGAGCTATGATACCAATCTGTAACATACCCAGCCACCCCCGGGCTAGGCAGGCTACCTCAAGAACTCTCGTCGAAACTTAAATTTGAATTTTGATTCCCTTTAATAATTAAAGAAGCATGAAATAACATGATAACAACACATGAAATAATAAAGTTTCATTCTACATTATAAAGAATTCTCAAACATTCCATGAATAACAATACGCATGCAAGTTATAACATACGAATCTTAGAGACAATAATTCATATACAACGAAAATAAATATACAACAAAGAAAACACATTATAGAGAACACTTATCGTAAGAAAAATGTTTCACCAATTGGCTGCAGACCAAGGATGTTCCACCCAATCGTAGACACTTTTGTTCCAAGTCTCAATAGCAATGTCACCCCTGAGCCAAGGCTATGGATCCACAAGGATGGTTCTAGGGTGTCACTCAGTTTCCCAAACCATTTAGAACTCAAGATCTCATAGGCTTCTCAACACACATAGAAATCCAAGTACACCAGCTTTGTTCTATCCATCCTGCACAACCCAAGAGAATGGATCCTCTTCTCTGCCACGTAGTAGATCAAGATTTCCACCTCCTTCCATGGCTCTAGTGCATCAGGTCAGGAATATCTATGTTGGGACTCTCAGGATTCCAATTGTGAATAAAATTTAGTACATGCCAATTCCTCCCAGTCACACAAGAATCAATTCATGAATGGAACACATCAGTCACTGCTACAACCAACGAACAATGTTTTCCTCCTCAATAATTATCCCCTTATGGTCCCATTACAACAACAAGAATGAATGAGGGAAAAAGTGAACATAATGAAGAGTGTTAACAATGAATAATGATAATAATAATAATTATCTATTTTTAAGGTCACAGCCAAGCCAGACACCAAATTGGTGTATGAGACCTCCTCTGCCCAACGATTTTACTGGTAAAGTCTACGGAGGTATACATAACCTACCCCCTATGGATTTGAAATTGTGACCTCTTAGGAGGAAACACATGTTCTTAACCATTAGGCCCACTCAAGATGAATAGGATGAGTGAAGAAAAACCAGAAGAAGAACCAGAACCGCCAAACAACGTAGAAGTTGGGTTTAAATATTTACTTGCAATCAAGAACCATGTGGCCTTCCCCAAGAAGCTCATGTAACTAATTATCTCCATTAAAAAATTGTGGGTAAATAAAATATGATAAAATGACTTAGCCCCTCAAGCTCCCTCTCTTGTGGAATCATAGCCCCCCATAAATCTTGTCCTTTTCTGTCTTGCAGTGAGTGAAGTATTTCATTATTAATAATTCTCAAAACATTACATTTCCTAGGAAGATGGCCTCTTTTAATTGTTTGGGCACTCTATCCTTTCATAAGTTAATAAAATACATTAATTAATATGGGAGCTCAAAACTGGGGTATTATAATTTCCAATGCTCGGAGGCCATACACAAGTCATATAAGATTTACAATCCTGGAAAGTTGTCTTGATCTCTTGGGGTCAAAGAAGGATGGATGGGATTTGTATTATTTGGGACAAGGATCTAGTTCGTGGGATATTCCACTTAGTCAATAGATAATGAAATGACAAAGTACTTTAATTTCCTTCCTTTTCATTGGTCATGTGGAATTTCATGGTTCAAAACCCCATGGGTTTATTACCTACAATTCCTTGGAAATTATTCGGAAAGGTTTTCCTTTTCCACATGAAAATAAATGTTTTTCGTGTGTGTGTGTGTGTGTGTGTGTGTTATCTTATAAATGTAATGGATATCCATCTCATAAATTAGCGAATGGCCAACTGATATGTGCTTAAGAAACGACCATCTCTTGCATGATTTAATTACTTTCCATCTCTTATGTGATTCATGTAATGAGGGATAAGTTTAATTGGAGTTGATCATAAGAACAATAAACTAGTGAAGCAATTGTGATTTATAATATAATTACTGGTGAAGCTTCATTCATGTTAGTATAGTCACTTGGGAAGAATACATACATATTGATGAGAAGTGCGTTGTAATGAAAATTGCATTCTAAAATTGAGTACATTCTTATGGTGATTTCAAGCAAAGGTGCATTAAGTTTAGTTCATTTTTTTTTATCGAAACACTACATAGAAAGTTGATATAATTGTTCATTTTGTGTGGAAATTTAATTCTAGAGATTATGCAATCAATAAACACCATCTCAAGAAGCCAAAGAAGGATGAATCGAATAATCAACCTTGTTCATATTTGAAAATAGGGTTTCAATTACACTTTGTAATTGAATTGGATTCTCATTGTTATGCTTATAGTTTTACTATCATATAATTTGGTTCCATTAATCATAGAGCTATGAACCATAGTGCATTTGAATATGATATCGGACAAGTGATTTGGCCATTACCGACAAGTTGATAGTAATCAATACTAATTGTTTTAATCTTTCATTGACAAAGAGACCTCAATCGAATGTATGTTGGGAAAGAACATGTGAAGAATGAATAGGGTATAAAAGAGACCCATGTGATTGGAAACCCATCAAAAGGAGTCAATCAATAAGCTACATAATTTTAATTGAGAAAGATTATGTTCGTTTATTTCCATATTGTAGAGCATATAATGTTGTAGAGATGTTTTCACTTGGACCTATAATCTATAATTAAGGCCTTGGAACCAATTATGAAGGTAGAAAACACATCACCAAACCAAGAATAGAGACTGAAATTTAATTCAGTAGAGAATCTGTGTTGGTGAAGTGAGTTGTCTATAAGTCCCTCATTTATACATTGATATTCTTATAATTTGTTGTCTAAAACTTTATGCTAACAATATAAATAAATAAAAAATAACATTAATATTCAAATATCATATAAATATTGACTAAACAATAATATTGTGTCACATTGTGACAATAAGAAGTTAACTTCAATATCATCTCATATTGTGACATTAAGAGGTCCACTTCAATGAAATCTCAAATTGTGATAGTATGTCTTACTATAATATGATTACAAGGTACAATAGTAAGAGGTTAATAATATGATTTTGACATTATAATTGACTACAATAACAATATGTTCATAATATCGATGCAACATTTCAATTAACTTCAAGATTTTATCGAAATTACTCATTGTTCTTAAAAAACAAATCAAGTTTGTGTTTGTGTTTATTTTTCAAATTATTTATAGCAATTTACCTTTCAATTTTCATAATTTGTTTATCAAGAATGTGATTTCTTTTTATAATACAATAAAAAATAATATTTTTTTATTGGAATTTTTTTCTAGTCAAACTCTATTGTTAACAACATTTGAATTAAATATTTACACTAATATATGACTGCTGAAATGTATATAATGATTTTTTTTTATTTTTTGCCTAATTTTAGAGATCATGTTATATAAGTTAAAATTTCAATTGATTTTTAGCATTTGAATGTAAAGTTTTATAATTAATTGATTCAAACATCATCTTAACAAATATTCAAAATAAACAATAATACCAATATTTAAATAATCGATATTAACTTTAATATTATGTCACATTGTAGCATTAAGAAGATGATTTCAATATCATCTTAGATTTTGACATTAAGAATTTCACTTCAATCAAATATTACATTGCTTACCATAATATTTTATTAAATTACAACTTTACAAGTATGACAATATTATGTCACATTAAGGCATTAAGTGGTTGACTTAAATTGTATGTCAAACTAAGATATTAAGAGGTTAATAGTATGGTTGTGACCTTATAATTGACTTTAAAAATAGATTCATAATATGGATGTAATGTTTCAATTAACTTCAGAGTTTTGTCACATTGATATCCTAAGAAGTTTACTTCAGTACTATGTTTGAGCCTTTAGTCCGGTTAGGTATCCCTTTACTCGGGTGGAGTTTAGTCCCAGCTTGGGGGTGACTCACTGTTGAGAGTGATGAACAATATAGTCTAAGGCTAGGAGATTCATGGACGGTTTGTACGCAATTGGTGACAATCTTTCCAAGATGAGTACCAATTGTGTGTTAAATTTACATGTTGCATTTTTATTTACGTTCTTATTGCAACATCCATTATGGTTTGTACTATCATTATGTAATAAACTATACATTAAACTATATATTGTTGTTTTATATAATTTTAAAATATAATTTATATATCATATAATAAAGAATGTTAATATAAATTTCACTTCAATATTCTATCGCATTATGTATTTATGGTCGATTTTAGTATTCTATGAGTTTCGATAATATGGTTTAGTTCAATATTATGTCACAACCTAAAAATTTTAAAAATATGGTTTCAACATTTTAATTGATTCTAGTATTTTGTCACAATGTGACATTAAGACGTTGACTTCAAATTATTATGTCACATTTTGATATTAATAGGTTATCTTCAACAATATTCAAATATTTGAGTGTGTACATTTTCTCAGTTAACCATAAATGTAGTAAACATTTTGAATATGCACTATATTGAAGTTTAGAAACATACCAATTTTTTTAGTGAACACTGCACCCATAATCACATGATTCAAATGAAGCTATGAGAGATAGAAAAGAGTCAACCAATGAAGTGATTAAATATATTAGACATTAATTAAACAATGGAAAAAATTAATAATATTTCTCTGCAGTTTTGAACAGAAATAATATTTCTCTGCGGTTTTGAAGGAATACTACTTCTCTGCAGTTTTGATATTAATATTTCTCTGAGGTTTGGAATGGGCATACTAGTTCTCTACGGTTTTTAAATTATACCTCTGCGGTTTTGAACGGGCATAATACTTCTCTTTTTTTTAAGTAGATATTTTATTTCTAAGATTATATATCTAGGGTTTTCAACGCCAATAATACTTTTTTTTTAAGGAGATATTTTATTTCTAAGATTACATATCTAGGGTTTTGAATAGGAATAATACTTCTCTGTTTATTTATTTATTAGGAGATATTTTATTTATAAGATTATATATCTAGGGTTTTGAACGGGAATAATCTATGTAGTTTTTACCTTTTTACCCAGAATAATCTCTATAGCTTCTCTAGAGTTTCTCTGGAATTATTTGCCGTTTTCAGAAATTATTTTTGGCTTCTTCAAAGGGTTGAGCATTTGGACATCTTAAATGAGGTGAGTCACTTTTTACTTTGATGCAATTTTAATTTTATGTAAAGAGATTTAAATATATTTTATTTATTTATTTATTTTAAGTTTCAGAAGTAAAAGTTGATTTGAGAGATAAAGTCAATCAATAATAATAATTGTTACATCTTTTTTCTCTTCTTTTCAATATGAGCACTCCACCACCTAT
>ML792085.1:115668-134647 GCA_009831015.1 Picea engelmannii | reverse complement strand
GCAAAGCCTCATTGTTCCTATTTTTAAAAATGGGGATAAAAACATTCCCTCTAATTATAGGACCATTATGATTAGCCCGATTTTAGCCAAGCTTTATGGAATTATTTTGGAAAAGAAGATTAGAATTTGGCTAGAAAGTCACGGTAAAAGAGTTAAAGGCCAGGCCAGGTTTAGGAGATATCATTCAACTGTGGACTATCTTGTTACCTTTACGATCATTACAGAGGAGTTCCGCAATACTAAAACCAATCTTTTTTGTTGTTTTGACTTTAGAAAAGATTTTGACATGGTTCCTAGGAAAAACCTTTGGAATAGGTTGGAAGAGATAAAAGTGCCTCTCGAGTTGAAGGCTGTTGTAATAAGGATGTATGGGAACGTTATTGCTAAGTTTAAAAACACTGAGGGCTAGTCAAAAGAGATTAACTCCAATATCAGAGTCAAGCAAGGTTGTCCCTTGTCCCCTACCCTTTTTGGCATATACATTGATAAGTTAGAAGAATGCTTGGAAAAATTAGGTTGTGTCAGCCCTACTCTCACTAGTATAGTCATCAATCTTATTCTTTATGTCGATGATATCGTTCTTGTGGCAAGGAGTCCCCATGATCTTGAAAACCAACTAAGAATCCTCAAGGACTTTTTCTCCAATATGGGTATGACTATTAATACTAATAAGACTAAGGTCATGATTATTAAATCTAATAAGATCCCTTATGATACCTTTGTATATGAAAAAAACAACTTGGAGGAAGTGACTTCATACAAATATCTTGGAATTGATATTCACCACAAGCTCAATTGGAATTATAGCATTGAGAAAAAGATTATTGGGGGATGGAAAGCTTATTATGGGATTGAAAACAATTGTAAATCAACTGATCTTTGGAGTTGGGATGAGAAGAAAATCCTCTTTGAGACTCTTGTTACACCTGTTATTCTTTATGGATGTGAAGTTTGGGGCTGTAGTATCTCTCGTGAATCCTGGAGAAAGATAGAGCACATACAAAAGAATTTTATAATCTATAATCTCAAAATTAAAGAAAATACGCCATATCCCATCCTCCTCGTAGAAACAAGCCTCTCCCCCATTGAGAGCATGGCTATGAATAGATACCTAATGTATAAGAACAAGTTAAACAACATGGAAGACACGAGGCTACCTAAAATTGCTTCAAAATCAAGTCATAACCACCATCGACTCAAGCAAGGATGGAATAAAGATGCCCGGTATTGGCTAAACTATTGGGGAATCATGGAAAAAACCATTTTGCAGAATAAAGATACTATTAAAAAAAATGTCAAATCAAAGTTTAAGGAAAAAATGTGGTGTGATAAAGAGTTAGAGGAAAAAAGAAAATTAAGGTATTATAAATATATAATCAACTCTAATCTAGAAGGTCAAAATTATTTATCTGTTTTGCCAAGTGTAAAGAAAAAAATAAGCATTGCTAAGATAAGAACAAATTCTCACGAGCTCCATAGTGAAACTGGGCATTGGTCAATTCCTAAAACACCATGGGATGAAAGAGTGTGTCACCTTTGTGACACTAAGAAGGTTGAAGATGAAAAGCACTTTCTCTTAGATTGTCCAGCCTATACCCATATTAGATCTCATTTTCAAAACATTGATCACACTACCAACCTTCCTAACCTCTTAACTCAACAAAAGTATGGTGATCTTGAAAAGCTTCTCTTAATGCTTTTCGAGCACAGAAACAAAATTCTAAAATATCACAAGTAATCACTTACCGTCTTAGGTCCGATAGACCAATTAGATCTTAGTGGACGTTTATCATCATCATCATCATCTAGAAATGAAAAATGTGAAATAATGAATACTTATAATAGAATGTTAACTCATTAAACATATACATATGGTTAAGATTAGATAAAGTTAAATAAGATAAAAATAAAATTTAAAATAATTTAATAAATAAATAAGAACATAAAATAAATAAATACTTTATAATTTTGTCTATTTATTTATTTTTTATTTTAATTTTTTAATTTTTTTAATCTTATTTAACCCTATCTAATATTGACCATATATATTCTTAATCACTTATATTGACCATATATATTCTTAATCACTTAAAATTGTACTTTGATTATTTATTATTTCATTGTTTTGATTCTTACTTACTTGGAAATCTCTTTCAATTTTAATAGATTATTAAGTTTTATAATGGCTAATTTATTTGAAGTTTATTTGTTCACTTTCTTTAAGTTTTATTTTCTATTTCATTTTATTTGTTCACTACTAAACATGTTGTAACATTTATAAACTCCAACATAATTCAAATCCATAAAATATATTATAAATATTAAAATAAAATTAAAATTATTAATCTTTAATATTTTACATACCTTTGTGGTGAATACATATGCTGATGAATATTATTTATGTGGTGAATTGTTGTATTAATATATCTTTGGGATGAATATTATCTCTACGGTAGTGAATATTATCTTTGTGGTTCTAATGCATGAATATTTATTAGGTTATCATTATTTTTGTGGTTTTACTGTATGAATATTTATTAGGTTATCATTATCTTTGTGGTTCTATTACATGAATATTTATTAGGTTATCAGGTTTATGGTGAATTTGGTTTGCAATAAATTTGATCAATGGTAACTATATTATTGACTATTGAAACCCTTACATGAATCAAGTGCACAAGTTTCTTATTTATTTATTTATTTTTTAATATGAATAAATCATCGTTGACGCCTTAATATAATAGAGGAAGGCCTAACAAACTATACAGGATAATATTTAGAGACATATGGATAATAAACTATTAAGGTTTCATACTCAGCTACACAAAATGGAGGATGGATAACAAGAAATAGAAAAAAAACAATCAAACGAAGGAAGAAGAGGTGGATGAAAATAACAATCTTAGTGACAAGATTAAAGAGTTTGAAGAAAATCTAATTAATAGTTTGTCCCTAAATAGATTGGAACACAAATTGCATATCAAACCTATCAAAGAGGAAATGAATAAGCTTGTAGAGTTAGACAATGAGCATAACAAAAGAGCCTTGAACCTCATAATTTTCCGTATAAATATGAGGACACATTAGCAATAGTCAAGGAGGAATTGAAAAATAAATCACAAATTGAAACAATTGGCCTGATAGAAGCAAAAAGGTTAGGCAAAAAATGGAACATAAATATAGGTTGATTGGAGTTATGGTAAGCACCAATCCCCATAAATATGACATAATTAGTAAAACTATGAGCTTAAAAGGGTTCACAATATTTATAAATGAAGAATTCATTTCAAAAGATCAAGCTAAATTAAGGAAGGAAGTTGAAAAGGTAAAGGAAGTCAGAAAAGAAGCAAAATGGGAAACAATTAGGAATTTAAAATCTATTATTAGGGATAGAGACCAAAAGGACAATGATAAATAGAAATTTGAGACTGTTTGAATCCTCTTTTGGAACTGTCGTGGTTTTCCACGAGGTAAAGGGCCTATACTAAGATGGATCTTGAGTGACATTGATTTTATTCTCTTGGTTGAAACTTGGGAGCATGAAGAATGTAAGGTCCCTAATATCAAAGTATTTGTTTTGTGGTCCACATGGAACAAGAAATCTTCCCGTAGAGGGATTGGAGACATAGCATGTTAGAAAAAAATGAACATCTCTCCTCATATCCGGATTCATAAGAAAGATCCTCTCAATCAGTACATATAGATGGAGATATCCGATATTAACGCTAAGAATATTTATATAGAAATATGTTGTTTCACACATATTAACTCTACTTTTTATACAAAAAACAATCTAGATAAGAATTTTCGCTACAAAATCTTAGAGAAAGATATCTAAAATATGGAAAATGATGGTAGTATTTTCCGCTTAGGAGACTTTAATGCTAGAACTAGAACTAATCAAGCTATTATTTTAATCAATAACTCAAACCCTAATATTATTTGGCTAGATGAGGACCTTGTCTTAGCTAATAATTACAAAAGAAACTCTGAGGACCTAATCAAGAATTGTTTTGGTACAGAGTTAATCAAGCTATGTAGTTCTCAAAATTTAATAATTTGCAATGGTCTAAAGAAGTGGAAAAATTCTAATAGGATGACTTGTATCCATGGGATATCCCTATAATCAAATTGTAACATCCCTTGCCATCAACAGGCCGAGAAATTCCACTAACACAACCTTAACTTAGCCTTTAAAGCTTTAATACCAATTTGTAACATCCCCGGCCTTCCAACAATATCGGGCAATACCACTACTCGGAGCCTTCACTTAGCTCCGATACCAAACTGTAACATCCCCGACCAACATAGAGACCGGGTAATGCTACCACTGCGAAATACACACACACACACACATATATAACATGCATTTTAATCGAAATTAAAGACATAACATAGAGTTATTGTTACCATTCAGATTCAAACAAGATTAAAAATAAATCCACATGCAATAGAACACATGATAACATTCAAGCATCAGTAGCACAAACATGCATAACGTATAAATTAAGCACAAACTGATACTTATCTTTTAGTTGGAGTAAATACACCAAATACATGAAGACCTTCCACGAACCTCCCATCCATAGACCACGATCCTCATCATGCTCAGCAATGGGTCACCCCCGAGCTGGGACTAAGCTCCACCTAGGGAAAGAGAATCATAGACTAGGATGAGGTTACAGGAAACTGCACAATGCAACCAGAAGCCTTCTTACGCCCACTACTCACACACTCTCATTCCCCACATGCATGTTCCACCTGAGAGTATACACCTTCACAAGAACAGTCCATCGGTTCCTTCACCTCCCTCTTTAGGTCTCAACAATAGGCTAGATCAGGAATTCTTGGAGCTCCGTAGCTAGTGTTGGACTCTCTCTAGGAGAAAACCACTTCCCAGCAGACTCTCTCACCTAGAGAGAGATGCTCGCATGCCTGAAAACCTACCTCTTCTACCATGGGCCTGAAAACCCGCTTCTTCAGCACAATCCTCGACTTAGATCTAGCCACGTGAGGAAAACAACAAAGGTTCAACACTCATTCACACAGGGATGACAATAGCAACAACATATGGGCATGGCACCGCAGGCGGCAACATCCCACTCTAAGACATGACATAGCTAAGGAAATTACTCAGGTGTTGGGTTCCTCAGAAGACACAGAACGATTCACAGATTTCGGGTCTTAGGTGCATGAGTGAATATTACAAAGGTGACAGGATTCACGGGAATACACCAGTTGACTTCATGGTTCTGGTTTTTAGAAATACGTGAGGGTATATAGAGGGCACTCGCGGAGACTCTACCCAATTCACGAAGGATGGAAAATGGTATGTTAACCCCCAACATAGTTGACACTTCATATTTTAACTACATGCGCCTAGGTCGACACTTGTCTTCCTGGAGCTACATGCGTTTCCTTTTACACATGTTGCCTCTCCCAGGACTTAGGATAAAAATAGTCAACACTTAGCATGTCCACTTTAGCCTTCAGGAATTAATAATAAATATTATTCATTTAGAGGTAAGCCCCTAGAATAGCCCCTAGGCCCACACACTTAGTCTCCTCCCTTACCCAACCTTGTGGAAGCTTAGTCCCCCATCACTCTTTCTTCGTGGTCGGTCTGCACACAATGATGTTTATATTTTATGAATGATTTGCATAGTTACATATACAAAATTAGGCTCTTGGCCTTTAACACTTAGGCTCTCCGGCCTAATAAACACATAAGCCCACTAGCTTATCAACACTCGGCTCACCAACCTACAAAACATGTTTACAATTTATAAATACAATTGGGGCTCATCCTTGGGGATATTACAATCACCTCCCCTTATTTTTTCACTGTCCTCAGTGAAACTCTTTACACAACATCAACAAGATTTCCAAAATCTTCAAAGATATGCGGGTATTCTTCCTGCATAGCATCCTCATGCTCCCATGTCGTGTCCTTGGGACCGTACCAGGTCCAATGGACTTTTACAAGCCCTATGGCTCGATTCTGGAGCAGTTTTCTCTTCCGGTCCAATATGTGCATCATATGCACTTGCAAGACGCCTTCTTGGTCTACCTGAATCACATTCCAATCAATAACATGATTAACATCAGTTATATAATTCTTAAGCAATGAAACATGAAACACATTATGTACATTCATGGATGCAAGTAATGCAAGAATACATGCAATGTATATACATGTATATACATGCATTTCTAATAACATTATAACCTGTATACAAGATACACAACATACAATAAATAGAGAATTGTACTTCTATTTTGATTGAGAATACCTCCATATCAATATGGTCTAGGCCAAGGTAACAAACCTCAGTAGCACTCCAACCAACGGTCTCTCCTTTCCCACATGTTTTCCCCACCCCAGGAGTGTACACCTTCACTATCACATGGTCCATCAACTTCTACACCTCCCTTTCCTTGGGCTTCAACAATAGGTCGACTTAGGGAGTCTCAGAGCACCGTGGCTCCTGGAGTTCCAACTGCCCTCAGATATTTCCAATCAGCATCTTCCCGAGCTACTCTTTGTAGTCAACATTCCACTTTAATCAACACCATCTCATCTACATCTCCCACATGCAGTTATCATGAGGAAAAATAAATTAATTCACTTAGGAACTCAAACTTAGTTTAAAATGGAATTCAACTTTTTGCCCAAAACATGAAATTCCATTTCATAATTCTTCTTGGTTGTTGCCATATTAAGATTTCAACCTTCCTTGTGGTTTTCCACAAGCACCAAAATGTATACCATTTTCATGCAAGGCTTCATCTTGCATATTGACAACAATTGTCAATGTTTCTTGTACATCATAATTCAATTGTAATATGTACAGAACCATATGTAGTGAATTTAGAATTTTCTGCATCTAGCAATTCAATCATAATTACCAAACAAATTAATAAAATAGAATGACTCATCATTCTATGCATATGAATGTTCATAGTAATATCTGTAAGTTCATTACTTCTTTTTCTGAACAAGAAAATTTTATGTAGTCAATGCTCAGGTGACTACTTGACTTGCAACTTTCTTGTTGCAATGTCTAAAACCTCCCTGAAATGTCCTCAACTTCATGAGTTAACAACATTTCAGTTGTTAGTAAAAATTATTTCCATGCAATAATATATATGCATGTACTTACAAAACACATTCAATCATTGCATTTAGTATACAATTTTGTCACTTACTATGCATGAGTGCAATTCTCAATGCATACTTATTCAGTGCACCTTGCATTGAATTACATAATGCTCTTTATCTTAGTCATGTATCTCACCATCCATAAGTTGGAATTATGGCCAATGTGTTGACACATTCTCCACACACTTCCTATTTTCTTCCCAATTAATTGGATGCCTTCCTTTTCGACTCGAACACTACACCAAGAATATAATTTTGTGGTGTTCATTAGTGTTAGAAAAAAGGTTGCAGTCCAAGTTTTATTTAAAGGTAGGAAGATTTTGGTACCTGTGTGGCTCATAACCTTTCCATATCCATACCTTGCCATATCCAAACAGGTCATGGTCTCATACATGACTAGCTTACTGGCATTCATTCCTACAACAAGTTATTATCTTTTAAATATTTGGTTGTTACCCCACAACCAAATTAACATGACATTCTACTATGTAAGTGTGTGCATTCAAAATATAAAAATCTTTGAATTAATACAGGCCTCCAGCCTTTACCACATCTAGTGGTAAGCATTCAATAATATAATCAGGTGATTTTATAAAATAACTCTTGCTGAGTAAATTCTTACCTAAATTTCCTTTCAGCAATTATTCAAAAAGAGTAATAAAACTCATACCTACATGACTTCCATTAATAAATTTTATACTACCTGAAAGTCTGATGACAGTAGAATATTTCATGCTTCTTTTATGAAACTTATAACCAACACTTCAGCTCTTTGTTGCTTCCCTCCTTATGCAACAACATCACCAACAACACTTGCAAACACGCAAGCATTCTTTCCTCTAGCTGATCCAACAAGTCGTAATAGACTTGTTGCCAAAGAAATTGTAGCAACTTCTTTCTCCCTATAAATCATTTCCTTGTTGATCCCAGAAGTCTACAATTCTTCCTGGATTCCTGAATCTTCTTGTGCTCTCACTTTGATCATTGTACATGACTATTTTTTCCCTGAGCACTTTCGACGTAGTGCCTCTACCTCAGCGGGGTCTGCTGACCTCCCAGTCAAAGGATATTTCCAAATGCTCGGTCAGATTGAATCTTCGGGCCTTTTCTAGACCCCTATTAATATTACATAGGTCCCCTTTCCTTCTTTAGGTGCAGGTCCTGACCGACCCGAGGGCTTATTCCTACGTGCTTCCAAAACTCCAAGTTTCATGCGCTAGCCCCTTTTTTCATTAGCCCTTTTCTTCATATGAATCTAGGCTATGACCTCATGGAAAACTATGATTGCGGGCATGGGAAAGAGATGTTTTAGGGCAACCTACAATTCACCTCCAGCTGCCATGCATCACTTTGTTAAAACCGTGGTATAAATTACGACCCACTCTCATATTTTTAACATCCGATCAAGTTCTGGCCCCGCAATCCATCTCGTTCATCGACCTCCAATCCTTTGGCGGTGATCCACGATCAACGACTGCTATCTATCCTCCTTTTTCTTCCTTCTTTCCTCCTTCCACACACAATCCCATATCTACACGATCTATTGACACGTATCTCCCTTCCAAATCAAAGGCTATGGTTGATTCCAGATCTCCGTCCCTCAAGAGTTTCAACTCTCAACTATCTTCTTTTACCCATATGACAATCTTCTGGAGTGGAAGATCTATTGACACCTGTCCTCAACAATTAGATGGTTTTTATGAACTCTAGCTCTTCGGTCTTCAGAAGTTCTCACGTCTCCACACACACAAATCTCCAGAGTTAATTTCCCTAGAGTGACAAATCTTCTACCACACGCCCTCTCCAAATCAATGACCCTAATTCTCTTCGGGACTTTGGCTCTTTCTGACCAAGACCAAATCAACAGTCCTTCGACCTCCTCCTCGATCAATGATCGATATCTCCTTCGGGACTTTGGCACTTTCATCCTCTACTTTTCTCTGGAGTGCTCCGTACCCAGAGTTCCATATCTGGTGCCACACCTCCACTTTTAGATCAACGACCAAGATTTACTTCGGATGTTTCTCCTCCTCCTTGTCCACAAACATCTGAATTTGTGGATCTTACACCACCTGTCCTCCTGGAAGATGGATGGTCCCAAATCACTTTGGGACTTTGGGACTTTTAAAAGTCCATTTCTCTTGCGCACATAAGGGTTAAGTCCCCTACACTTACCTCTGAATCCAACGGTTGTTAGTCCTTCGTGCTTAGACCTAATAGATGGGATTCGTTCCTCTCCTCTACCCTTCCTTTGTTCTGCTAGACACTGATATAATGGCCTGGGATCCTCCTCACAACCAATCCGACAGTTGTTGTCGCTCCTCCTCCTGAGCTTTTGACTTCTTTCGCCTTGGAAAATTTTGTCAGTGTTCAAAGGCTTTGGCCTTTGACCTTTATCCTGCAATTCTTCCTCTTGGATCTCATCTTTGCTCTCGTAAGCGTTATCTCTTCTGAGCTTTAGTACCTAGAATGAGTTTTTCTGCCACACACTCCTTGCGTTATCTCTTCTGATCTTTTCGATTTACTCGGTCTCCTAAGGGTCTTAGCCCTTCTGTTTCCTTTCAAAGGAAAACTCCGTGCCTTCCTGGAAACCTTCTGCTCAAAGCACACCTTGCTGAGTGTTTTCTACAGAGTGTTCACCATCTCTGTGATTATCTTCATCTGATACTCTTCTCCCTGAACTCGAAAAATATTTCTCTCTGTGCACACCTGCACTAGCTCGATGCCCACTTGGAAGAGCCCCAAATATTTCTCAGTGACTCCATCTCTCTAATCTCAAAACAGAGTTATTCCTGTGCTCTCCTTGCACTTATGTTGATGAAGGTTCAACAATATATCTCCTGAGCTTCTGTGAGTTTAACTTACCTCTGTCAATGCACTCCTTGCGGAAAATGTGCACTGCTTGCACTCGAAAACTATAAGAAGAGAAACGATTGAAACTTATTCAATAGTTCACCAGTTTATGCATTCAAACCAATCTGATTTAAGAAAACATTCATATTTCATTTTCTTTTCGAGATCTTCTCTGCTCTGTAATCATTTTCGGGCACTAGTCCCTTTCTCTTAGTCCCCAATCCACACAACCATGGTTCATGACCAAGCGCTAGATCAATAAACTCTTACTCGGGCATTCGACCTTCGGCTTCGAAATATTTCCAAGCACCACACAATAATCTCTGAGAGTTATGGATTACCGAACTCACAAAGTAGGGAACATCATCAGTCCACGTCTACCTAAAATCCGACGACTAACACTTACTATGGAACCTCAGGTGTCTGAGTTCCGGGTCTTCAAGTCTTCGGGACTTCTGAGCTTCAAAGGATCTTGCATCCACACAACCGAACTATTACTCTCTGAACATTCCCAATCACCTTTGGTAACATCATTATGTTACAATCACTTAACATTTTCCAATTGAGGAGGCATTCAACGGTGGTTTGGAGCAACCTGCCTTTCATCCCACAATTATTCTCACACTGACATGTAACCCCTCAGTGAAACCGTGGTTTGGATTGCGGGACCACCTTGGAGAATTAACTCTTGTGCAACTTGGGTCCCCGCAATGCCTCCTGGTCGTCGATCTCGATGTATCGTGACCAATGCTAGTATGGTTCCTTCAACCTTTAACTACATTACATAACCTCGTCCCCACTAGACATGCTCATACGGAAAGCCACATGGCAGAATACTAGCGGTTGATACGTGGCCCAATCAGATGGGTGTCACACGTCACGTTCCACATGGAATTTCAACCTTCCATGGGTTCAGAACCCACTTATACGTGGCACACAACCCATGTGTCCACGTCAATCCAAGTGACATCATCATGACTCACTAATTCGGCTCTTCGAGAGATTTCTCCCTTCACTACTGCATTTGACATTTGAATATTAGCTTGATCCAACAGTCGAGCTCTCCTCTCCAGATCTACGATGTAGATCCACTTCGGAGCTTCAAGATTTGGCCCTTCTCTTGTTTCTGGAATTATACTTGACTGAATTCGCGAAGTCTAAAGGGCTTCCGGTTTAACTCCTCTGCACCTTCCCCAGATCTGACGGTCGTAAGCGATTTCCCTTCCTTCCGAACAGATCCTACAACACAGAACAAACTTTGTTACTCTATGGATTTCCAAAGGAAATCACGGTTAATTCCCTCGTAACAATACCAAATCTGACGGTCATGAAGGATTCTCCTTTTCCCGAATAGATCCTAAGGTCCACATTACTCTGCGGCCCAATACCTCTTATGTCGTGGTTTTACGATACCATTACTACTCCCAAGCTTCATAACATGGCCAAGGTAACTTCTTGGCACTCAAGAAGGTTCTGGGGTTCGAAATAGGTCCTCCAGACATAATTTCCACCTGAAACTTTGGGTCCAATGACCACTTATCCAGCCCATCCAGGTTCAACATTAAAACCTTGGATCCAAACTTGAATTTTTTCCATTCCGACAACAATTATTTTCCGAAACTTTTGCTTCAACTACCACTAACATAGCCCATCCGGGCTCATTTTTGAAACCATGTCTCTGATACCAATTTTTAACATCCCCATCCATGAACAGGTCAGGCAATGCCACTAACACAACCTTAACATAGCCTTTAAATCTCTGATACCAATTTTTAACATCCCCGACCTTCCAACAATACCGAGCAATGCCACTGCTCGGAGCCTTCACTTAGCTCTGATACCAAACTGTAACATCCACTACCAACATAGAGACCGGGTAATGCTACCACTACGAAATATACATATATCTATATAACATGCATTTTAATCGAAATTAAACACATAACACAGAGTTACTATTACCATTCAAATTCAAACAAGATTGACAATAAATCCACATGCAACAGAACACATGATAACATTCCAGCATCAGTAGCACAAACATGCATAACATATAAATTAAGCACAAACTAATACTTATCTTTTAGCTGGAGTAAATCCACGAACTACATGCAGACCTTCCACGAACCTCCCAGCCATAGACCACGCTGCTCATCACACTCAACAGTGGGTCACCCCCGAGCTGGGACTAAGCTCCACCCAGGGTAAGGGAATCCTAGACTAGGATGAGGTTACATGAAACTGAACAATGCAACCAGAAGGATTCTCTCCAGGATCCTTCTTACGCCCACTACTCACAGACTCTCATTCCCCACATGCATGTTCCACTTGGGAGTATACACCTTCACAAGCACAATCCATCGTTTTCTTCACCTCCCCCTCTGGGTCTCAGCAATAGGTCGGATCAGGAATTCTCAGAGATCTGTAGCTCATGCTTGAGTCTCTCTGGGGGAAAACCACTTCCCAACTGACTCTCTAACCTAGAGAGAGCTGCCCACATGCCTGACAACCTGCCTCTTCTACCATGATCCTGACAACCCGCTTCTTCAACAAACTCCTCGACTCAGCTCCAACCAGGTGAGGAAAACAACAACAACTCAACACTCATTCACACAAGGATGACAATAGCAATAGTAGATGGGCATGGCACCGCAGGAAGAAACAACCCATGATAATACACGACACAACTAAGGTGATTACTCAGGTGTCGGGTTCCTCAAAAGACACAGAACAGTTCACAGATTTCGGACCTCAGGTGCGTGCGTGAATATTGAAAAGGTCAAATACAGAGGCCATAGGATTCACGAGAATACACCAATCGACTTCACGGTTCTAGTTTTTAGAAATGCGTGAGGGTATATATTGGGCACTCGCGGAGACTCTACCCAATTCACAGAGGATGGAAAATGGTAAGTGAACCCCCGACATAGATGGCACTTCAGCTTTTAACTACATGCACCCAGGTCGACACTTGTCTTCCTGGAGCTGCATGTGTTTCCTTTTTCACATGTTGCCTCTCTCGAGACTTAGGATAAAAACACTCAACACTCAACATGTCCACTTTAGCCTTCAAGAATTAATAATAAATATTATTCCTTTAGAGGTAATCCCCCTAGCTTAGCCCCTAGACCCACACACTTAGCCTCCTCCCTTACCCAACCTTGTGGAAGCTTAACCCCTCGTCATTCTTTCTTGGTGATCAGTTTGCATGCAGTGATGTTTATATTTTATTAATGATCTGCATAGTTACATATGAAAAATCAGGCTCTTGGCCTTTAACACTTGGGCTCTCCGGCCTAATAAACACACAAGCCCGCCAACTTATCAACACTCGGCTCACCAACCTACAAAACACATTTACAATTTACAAATACAACTGGGGATCATCCTTGGGGATATTACAATAGTAAAATTTGACGTTTTAGATGACCATGAATTTGAATCTAATCATAGACCTCTAATCCTAACTCTTAACTTTTCCATGCACAAAAACTTTGTAGAGGAGCACTATGACAACTAAGAGCACTTACATTTTGACAAAAAAAATTCAATCTCTTATTAAAATACTTAAGCAATGCTTTAAAACATATACCGTATCAGAACAATATTGAAGATAATTACCATTATTTTACAACAACCCTGTCCACTTCAATTAACAATTTTTCTAGATATTGAGGTGCTACGTAGAAATGAAATCAGTACAACTAACCGTTGGTATGATAATGAATGTAAAATTTCTATAAAACCCATTAGGGATGCTTCCAATGCATATTTGAAATATGATAAGATAAGTACATACACAACCTTAATTAAATGGGAAAAAAAGACTATATAAATAGAAAGCAAGAGAATATTTTGCACTATTTAAAATAGATCCTAAGAAAACATGGAGGAAAATTTTAACTCATAAAACTAAAGAAAAAAATAAGATTCGCTTGAAGGATTGGAATTTCTACCTTAAACATTTGTATGAATCCCCTAACGTCATGGACAACATGCCAAGAGACTCTACAAAGGATGAAGTGTTTTCTATAGATGACATTAAGTTTTGGGTTAAGCCACTCTCAAAAGGAAATTCTAACGACATTGAAGGTTACCAATTTGAAATATTAAAAGTTGGAGGTCCTATCCTCATCCCTCACATACATAAGCTCTTCAATTTAGCTATCCAACAAGGCTTCCCAAAACCTTGGACTCAAAGCGTCATTATACATATTTTTAAATGTGGGGATAAAAGAAAACCCTTTAATTATAGGACCATTATGATTAGCCACATTTTATCTAATCTATACATAGTTATTTTGGAAAACAAGATCAACACATGGATAGAAATCCATGGAAAAAGAGATAGACACCAGGTTGGGTTAAGAGTATATTATTCCATTGTGGACCACCTTGTTACATTTAGAATCATTGTAAAGGAGTTTCCTGATGATAAAAACCAATCTCCTTTGTTGTGTTGTCAATTCTAGAAAATATTTTGACATTGTGCCCAAGACTGACCTCTGGAATAGGTTAGAAGAGTTGAAAGTCCCTTTCGAGTTTTAAAATATGTTGCAGTAAGTCTATATGAGAAAAAAATTCCAAGTTTGGGGACACTAAGGACTGGTCGGAAGAAATTAACAAGAATATAGGAGTTAAGCAAGGTTTTCCCCTATCCCCTACTCTTTTTGGCATCTATATTGATAAGTTAGAAGTTTTTTTGGAGGATGCAGGTTGTGTTGGCCCAACTGTCACTAGTATAGTCATCATCCTCCATCTTTATGTTGATGATATTGTTCTTATGGTGAAGAGACCCTATGACCTAGGTAAGCAACTAATAACCCTCAAGGTCTTCTCCTCTAGCATGGGCATGATTGTGAACACTGGAAAAACAAAGGTTATGATAATTAAAACCAAAAGGATCACCTACGATACTTTTGTTTATGAAAACAATAGCTTGGAGGAAGTTCCTTCATACAAGTATCCTAGAATTTCTATCCACCACAAGCTCAATTAGAACTATAACATTGAAAAAAGGATAAGTGGAGGGTGGAAATATTATTATGGGCTCGAAAACAATTGTAAATCATTAGACCTTTGGCTTTGGGATAAAAAGAAACTCTTATTTTACACTCTTGTCACTCCAATTATCTTATATGGATGTGAATTTTGGGGTTACAATATATCTAGAGAATCATGGAGAAAGATGGAACATATCCAAAATAATTTTATAACTTATAATCTCAAAATTAAGGGAAATACACCCTATCATATCCTCCTCATAGAATTAAGCCTTTCCCCCATTGATAACATTTCTATGACTAGATATCTAACGTACAAGAACAAGGTAAACAAGATGGATGACAAGAGGCTCCCTAAACTTGCTTCAAACTCTAGCCAAAACCACCAGTGGCTCAAGGGGGGATGACACAAAGATGTCAAGTCTTGGATAAATAATTGGGGAATACAAGAAGAATCCATCATGCAAAATATCAATAATATTACAAATGTTATCACTTCTAAATTTAAGGAGAATATGTGGTGTGAAAAAAGAATTAGTGGATAAAAGGAAATTAAGATCAAAATTACCTCTCAGTTTTTAAAAGTGCAAAGAAGAAAATCAACATTTATAAAATAAGAACAAACTCTCACAACTTACATAGTGAAACTCGGGGTTGGACAACTCCCAAAGCAGGTAGAAGATGAAAAATACTTCCTCTTGGATTTCCCTCCCTATACCCATATTAGATCCCAATTTAAAAACATTTTCTACATTACAAACCTTCCTAACCTCCTAAGTCATCGAAACTATGGTGATCTTAGATTGCTTCTCTGAATGTTTTTTGAGCATAGAAATACAATTTTAAGGAAATTTGAGTAATATGTTACCTTTTTAAAGTCATATAAACCAATTGGTCTCGGTGAACATTATCTAGTTATCATCATCATAAATTATAGACTATTAATTATATTATAATAATATAATCAATTATACAAATTATTATCTTTAAATAATAATAATATGTTACAAATATGGTTGTTCCCTTTTAATTGATTTTAATATTTTGTTACAATGTAAAGTTGATTTCAATGCATTATATTAAATTAAACCTATATACATTTATATTAACCAAACATTAAAAACGAAATAATAATAAATATTTAATAGATAACATTAATTTAATGATACTTGTATCGCCTATACTAACATTATAATATCAAAATTAAATATACTAACATTATAATATCAAAATTAAAGAAACCTTATACCCAGATGGGGTGCCACTTGGAACGAGGTGGGGGACAGCTGGATCAGACTTGCTAAGGGATTTATTATCCCACGTCGTCACCCCCACAACAATAACTTCCCATGGCATACACCATGCAGAGAGTTAATTTAGTGCGCTTGACTAAGCTCTCGAATGAGCGATCCAACCAGGCTTATGGTACCAGGTACTTGCAGAAGTCCCGTCGGCCATCAATGGCGATGTGAGAGGCATCTTCGACTCCTCACAGAGTTAAAGGAAGCCCCTACATGCATTTCTATTTGGTTTTCACCTGGTGTGCCCACCACACAGAGCTCTTCAGCCCTCATGATTTTCGTGGTGTCACTGCTTGCACCCTGTGCATCCTCCTAGCCTCAACTCGCCACTAGCATCCCCCGACCGCCCCCTCTCACCCCCTCCATCGCCCTACTCTTCCCATCATGCCCCGAGAGCGTGGGAAGCCCAAGAGGGCCGCCAGAGAAACAAACACCCTCACTCGAGCTACCAGACTCACTGCCTCTCAATGCACTCTTATTGCTCACTTCAGTCATTCCCACAACACCACCCAAAGTACTCAGACTACCCTGCGCAAGTCAAAAATGGAGACCTTGTCCTCCTCGGTGCACTCTCCGCTGCCACCTCTGCATTATAACCATTTCACTGTAAAAGAAGAGGCACCTTCTCTGCCTTCGCACCTCAGCCTCACCACTGTGAAAGAGGAGGCGCCACCTCCAACCTTGCATCCTAGCCTAAGCTTAGTGAACATGACAACACCACCCTTAGAGGTCTGCCTCCCCACCGCCACCAGCCTTCTCCCCCNGAAGCCTTACTACGGGGATGAGAGTTGTATTATGGAGGAGGAAATCCCTCCAAGTTGGCAATTGACAGAAGAAGGCAAGGATTCAGCTGCAGTTGAAGATGATGGAATGGACAAGGGAGAAGAGGGCTCACACTCTGCCTATCATCTGGCAGAGGAACATCTTGAGCTCCTCTTCGACATCCGTCAACGACAGGATGAATAGGTGCATGGCCAGGGGGTCATCAATCAACGACTCGACATGCTGCTCGAGGCACTCATAGATGCTCCAGCGCAAGCCCGTTGTCCAACATGCAAGCAAAGATTCATTCTGGCATACACCATTCATGGACATCCAGGTTCTCCCATGGCATGACGCGACTCACCCCAGATCCTAGTTTTTTTTCAATTTCAGTCATAGAGTAGATAATGTTAAGATAGTTTTCACTCCTTTTTGTTGGGCAATTCTCTCAGTAATGGTGGCTCTGAATGAGGCCAACCCTAGGTTAGATACATGGAACAGGGTTCCTGCAGACACTAGCAACCACCTGTTCTGGTTTCCCGCCTATAGCGAAACAAGTAGCTGCCAAGCGCCGCAAAGCTCTAAACTCGTAATTTAATATAAAATCCCTCTTTTTATTTGCAAAAATAAAATAAAATTAAAGAAACCTTATTAATAAATAAAATAAACTCTATTATTTTATTTTTTATTTATGTTTATTCTTATTTTTAATTTTGTTTAATCCTATTTAATATTAACTATATATATTCTTAATCACTTAAAACTTTACTTTAATTGCTCATTATTTGATTGCTCTAATCCTTATTTACTTACAATTTTCTTTAAATTTTACTTGATTATTAATTTTTTTTCACGACAAATTCATTTGTAATCTATTTATTCACTTCATTGATTAATTTTTTTCAAATTCATTTTAATGGTTAACTAAAAATATGTTAAAACATTTATAAACTCTAATATAATTCATTTCTATAAAATATATTATGAAATATTTTCATTTGTAATCTATTTATTCACTTCATTCATTAATTTTTTTCAAATTCATTTTAATGGTTAACTAAAAATATGTTAAAACATTTATAAACTCTAATATAATTCATTTCTATAAAATATATTATGAAATATTAAAAGATTATTAGAATTATTAAACTTTAACTATATATATAAATGATACCCAATTAATTATATTATTATAATATAATCGATTATACATTATTGTCTTTAAATAATAATATGTTGAGGATATGGTTGTCATGTTTTAATTCACTTTATTATTTTGTTACAATGTAAGGTTGATTTCAATTCATTATATTAAACTACATATAAATTATAAAAAAAATGTCGAGAATATAGTTGAGACCTTTTAGTTTATTTTAAAATTTTGTTAATGCAAGGTTGATTTCAATACATTATATTAATATACATTTATATTAATCAAACATAAATAATAATAATATAATAAATAATATTAATATCATGATATTTGTATTAGTTATAATAACATTATAATATTAAAAAAACTACAAATATATATTTTCTTATGTTATTAGTCATATTGAGGAAAGAACTTGTGGAGATATGAAGATATGAAGTTGATATGATGACTGGTGAAGTCTCTTCTAAAAACATCGAAAGTTTCAGAAGAGAACTCCAACACAATTTTTGATCCAAACTTTTTTAAACAATCATCATCAATTAAAATTAAATTAAAATTATTATATTAAAAAGTCATATATTATTATAATAATAAATAATCTAGTTTTAAAATATCTATATGATTTTCAATAAAATTGGTGTTTTCCATAATAAAAAAATTATAATTTTGATCCAAATTTTTTTTAAACAATCATCATCAATTAAAATTAAATTAAAATTATTATATTAAAAAGTCATATATT
>ML792085.1:43852-105022 GCA_009831015.1 Picea engelmannii | reverse complement strand
AGGAAGGACCTGGCAATTTCTCTGGTGGACGTAGCCCACACTGGGTGAACCACGTAAATCTGTGTCTCTCTTGTATTGTGTGTCTTCTGTGTTTTGTTTCTGCATTTGTTTTATTTTATTGCTCCGCGGTCCTGTTTTTCTAAAACAAAGAAGGTGGTTTTTTGGGTCCATGTGTTTTGGGTATCTTGTGGTATTGTGTCCATGGATTTTCATGTAATGAAGCTTATAAAAAATTTGGTGAACTCTATTGCAAATGGGCCTGGAGGTAAGTGGTGAAGGCTTACTTGGTCGGTTTGGCCGGATTTGGTCAAGGTTTTTCGAATGCAAAGTTCGAGGTGGAGCAGTGTGTCCAGTTTAGAAAGGTTGGTCTGTAGAAAGGTTGATGTGTTGGAAGGTCAATCACGTTTTTGAGAATATATGATGAAGGTAAGTTCGTATCCATGGAACTTGGAAAGTATTGTAAGGAAATTGGGATTGAGTAGGCATGTTCAGTGATGTCAAGTTGCAACAATAGTTGTGGACATAAGTGGTTGTGTTATCTGGTAACTCAGTCACCTTCGTTTGAAAAATACAGGAAGATTCAGGAAGAGGTATGAACATGTCATTTGGTAATTACTCAAATATGAAATTATTCGGTTGTGATGCTTATGTTTTTTATCAACAGTCTAAGCAGGACTCATATCAAACAGGTAGATCTTTGATATGGTGATGATGTTAACAGGTGCAGAATGTGGGATCCTACTACCCACAGAATCATCATGGACATAGTTGCAGTGTTTGATGAATCTCCTTTTATAAAATCAAACATAGTAAAAGATGAAAGGTTCAAAGCATGACTAGTAGCAGAAAGGTATTTGGAAGGTATTGATTTCCATGAAAGTTTCTCACCGATTGTTAAAATCTTTTCTCTATTCGTGTTGTGTTAGCACTGGTTTTGATAGTACAACTAGATGTTAAGACTGTTTTACATTGAGGTTTTTGGATAAGGGGAACCTCAAGGATGATTTTAGGGGCTAAATTTCGCTCATGGGCTAATTTTCCATGTTTTTTCCCAAAAAACAATTCACCATTCTAAAAATTATTCGCCCAAATTCTATAGGATAAAATTATTTTACCTTAAAAATCGCCAAAATTTTATACAAACTATATAAAATCCTTATAAATTTGAATATTTTTACAAAAATATCGCCGAACATTTATAGTTGGCATATGAGGAATTAGTAAGATTTGCCAAGGTTTCTACATTTTAAAATAAATTTCCATCTTTAAAATCATCCCTGAAGGGGATGTATATGGAACAACAAGAGCGGTTAGTTCATAAGCACAACAAAAGATTTGTTTGCAAACTCAAAAATCATTGTATCCCCTGAAGCATGCTGGGCAAATGGTACAAGATGTTTGATTCCTTCATGGTGAGCCAAATTTTACAAGAAGTGAGTATAACCATTGTGTTTATGATATATTCATTATCTTGGCGTTATATGTTATTCTTGTTTCAAGCACAAGCATGGTTGAGATCAACAGGTTGGCTCAGTTGGTTAGGATGTTTGTTATGAAGGATTTGTGAGTAGCAAAATAAATCTTGGGCATGGAAATACACAGAGATAGGAAATATGGTAAGCTTGGTTATCACAACATAAGTATGTGGTGACGATACTTAGGAAATTAGTTATAAATAATGTGAAACTGGTAAAATCCCTTTCGCTTTCCATTGTAAGTTCTCTTCAAGTTTATGTCCTAATTGATGAAGAAGAAAAATGTTATATGTCTCAATTATTATATGCTATTAGGAAGTTTGATGTTTGTGATGGAGAAATGGCCAACATTTCACATGCAGTTGGTGTTGTCAGTATACACATGGAAAAACCAAGTCAAGAGCATGGAAATGGGTGCTTCAAACACATAAGCACAAGTATTACCTATAGTGGTTGCGGTGATTTGGTCTGTGTATATGATTTATGAGATTTGGACAAGTGCATCGGTTTATCAGACAGGTTATTTATGGAGATAGAATGGTCCATGATGGAGTGAATCGTGCAGGCATGTTCACGTAACGACATTGTCAAATAAGTTGTGGAGTTGTGATGGTGTTTGGCTTCTCTTGGCTTGCAGAAAAGGTGATGAATTAATTAAGGGCATGATATATCAGGTAAATTGTTGTCAAGGTCACATGCACATGCATGCAACTATGTTAAGAAAATTTCCTCATGCGGTCACATGCACATGCATGAAACTCTGTTAATGTGCATGCATGCAATCTATTTATGAACTATTCATGTAACTGTGTTATTTATTCATGATCGGTTTGTGTAACTGAGTGATAGATGTTATATATATGAGCATACCCATAGAGGTAAGAGTGCAATGTGTAGTGAGTGTGTGAGAGAAAGACGCAATACTGAGGTGTTGTGTGTATGAGAGGAGAGAATGGTTGTATTCCTAGGTTGGCTATTGTAATTCTCCCTTGAATACAAGAGTATCGATTATCATTTTCATGGTTTTTTCCCTCATTGGGTTTCCATATAAATAACTCTATCAATTGTGTGATTGTTGTTTTTTTTGAGTTGTTGTTCTCGGTTTTATGCTTTGTAGATGTTCTTTTTTACTTCCGTTGCCCAACAGATACAATGCAAACCAGAGGCATTGTATAAGAGAAGTGGTTCTAATAACCTTGGATAAGAAGTTCTTGGTAATCGACCTGTTTTGTGTCATAATATGAGAGACCTGTGTGTAGAAGAGTCTTTTAAGGAAGAAATAAAAGGATGCACTCGCTATTGAGAATAATACCTGCCATCATGGAGGAGTTGTCACCCTGAAAGGATATGTTATCTTTCTTCCCCCGAGATCGTTGAAAGAAAATCCCTCTCGTGTAGCTACTATGCCTGCATACAGAACTGAAGATTAGCTCGAGCTGGGATACACCGTCCTCATGCACAACAAGGCTCTGTATATGGTTGGTGTTTTACAATATTAAGTCAACCCAATGGTATCAGTGATAAAGGACAAGAAATCTCCTTGGACCAAAATGGTTACTAGGACAATGTGCAGTGTGATGATTGAGTTTCTCTAGTGCAGACTTCATAACTGTGAGCGACGAACAAAACATGTAAAAGAGTGGATATCATAACTACCATTGATGAGAGGTTGAAAACCAATTGTGTTGATTTCTTGTGGTATGACTGGCATTTGCATGGTAAAAAATTAAATTGTCCTTAAATTTTTCTTGGGATTTGTAGAAGAGACATATTGAGCCTATATTGACCTTCGACAACTCAATATGTGAATGCATCTTTTTATAATTAATTATTCTAACAACGACAAAGTGAAGTAAGCAAGATGAAAATTGAATTGATATCCAAGACCATTAGTAAATCTAGATATTGATGATGAAGACAAAGATACTTGGTAATATTTTGTGATGTAAAACCATTCTTTAGTTTGCTTGGTAAAGGGTGTGGTAGTTGGAAAGGAAGTTTTAACTACCACATTGATTTCCTAGTGAGCCAGCCAACAGTTTGGTTGGGTACCTAGCTGTCTTGGTAGATGGAGGTATGTCCATAGGATGACGAGTTGCTCAATCTTTATAGTCATGGTACCAATGTTTAGTCCAAAGGTATTGTTGATTCTAATCTGGTATGAGTTCGACAATTCTATAAGAGAATGGAGGAGCATGAACATTTTTTGGTTCTACAATGGAAGCAAGTTGCATTGTTCTCACTGGAGAAACCATGATTTGATGTCATACATAAGTTTGAGTTGGAATGATAAGAAGGAAGAACAAATATGTTGTTTTGGATAACAACATAGAGGATTGGTTGATGACAGTGGAAATCATGTGGAAGCAACATAAGTGAAACGATCGTGGACAAACAAGGCAAATTGTGTCAATTGTGTTGAATAAAACAAATTCATGATCATATGTTAATGTGAGTCACACTTTTGTAACAATTCTATGATGTAATTGATTCGATGTATTGGTCCTTGAAATGTTTGATCTTGTGCTTGGTATCTCCATGGGATGGAGTATGTAATGTATGTTCTTGTATCTATGTAACATATAAATGGTGTATCCTTGTAAGACCTAAGACCTGATTAGGCATGCATACCTCTTTGTCATGTATCCCTATTGATTTGTAGTGGAAAAACCTCTTTGATAAAACTCTTTAGCACTTGTAGGAGTGAGCCAATGTCACAGGTCGGTTGAATGCTCAATGTGTGGACTCTGGGAGGTGCCTAGAAACCATGAGTTTTACATTCAGGGGGAATTCATCAAGAGGTTGAATGAACCATATACATGAAGGAAATTCTAGTAAAACGACGTTTCAATGGTTAGATTTCCATGCATTCCGATGGATGTTTGTTTCTTTATGTGGACTTTGACAGTTTGATGATGCATGATTGAGGTACGAAGATAAAGTACCAGGTTGGACCTAACATAAACTTCTCTAATCAGGAGGTGCTTCGATTCAATGGAGTGGTGATGATGAAGACCCGACCTGACGAAGATAAAGAAAAATAGTCGTTAAGGGGGAGTGTTGGAATATGTAACTACCACTTGTCTTAAGTGTGATCATATATCTGATTATAATGATTATTGGTCATGATTAGGTAGAGTTGGTCTCTACTTAAAGTATGCTTCCTAGGTTGTAGGAGGTGGTTAGATCTACTTGGATTTGATAAATTCTCTCCAACTATATGTATCATAGAATGGTGTGATGTTGAGATATTTGCGCAACCAAGTAGATTGTGTGATCAAGGTAGTTTTTCTATCTTGAGACAAAGCTTCTTTTATTTATAAATACTATATTTCATTGTTTAATAAGCATCGCTCAATCACAATTTTGGTTTGTGTAATACTTTATACTCTCCCTCTCCCTCTCCCTCTCCCTCTCCCTCTCACAACGCTAGAGAGATTATTTCCAAAAAGTTTATGGAATATGGTACAAATTCAGATATTGTCTAGTATTCAAAAAAAATGCTTTAAAATATAATGATTGTTTACATTATTGTTATCAATCAATCGATGAGTAAGAAGGAAACAAACTCGGAATAATCAAGCAACAATGACTTTCTATAATGCTGAATTATAAATTAGTACAATTAAGCAACAATGACTTTCTATAATGATGAATTATAAATTAATATAATCTGTGACAGAAAACAGACTTAATTAGTCACATGCAAAGAATTTTTCAATACTTAGAAATTCAAATTAGCAGGGTTTGTCAATCCTTTTATAAATTTCCAACAAAACGTCTCATTAAACTTAAATACGAGTCCTAGTTACAACGCCGTTTGAAAAAGAAACGAGGAAATCGAAATGAAGGACAAGAAATTGCGTCACAAGCTATAGTTAAAATGTTCATACTCAGGCAGCGGAATACGTATTTCGAATTGGAATACTTATCAATTGTAAATGCAACAGCAACTTATTAAACGGAGAGGCTGACTACGGGCGATTCGCATATCACAATTTATAGGCCTCCAATTGTTGTCTGCCACGCAATTTTAGCTTTCAAGTTCAACGGTGTTCCTATAACTCTCCTCTCTGCACCACACCATGTCATGTGAGCACCTTCATTGAGAACTGTTACCCTTCAGTTTCACTTTCATTGTACCTCATTGTAGAAGTGATTTATAGTCGAGGTGGGTGTGTAGGGGTCTTCGAGTGAATCTACTAGGACATATGACTTAGGAAACCTTTAGATTTTTTCTCTTTACCCTTATGTAAAAGTGTTAATCTACTAGGACATATGACTTAGGAAACCTTTAGATTTTTTCTCTTTACCCTTATGTAAAAGTGTTGTTCATATACTATAAAGGTTGTTATGCCTATACAACATACTTATCTTATGCCTAAGTATGGATCTCCCTATGTATTTGTTATACTTTGATCTAGGAAATCATCTCCCTAGCATTTTGGGGACTCTTGATATGTATCCATCACTTGAGGTCACTTTACACATTTCATGTGGAGAGGTAACTCCCAATGGATAATCATAACTCTCAAGGTATTTTCACAACTCTCTAGGCATTGATCACAACATCGTAGGAAATTAAGGTCCCTTCATCATGCACCTGAAATATACATTCCATGTCGCATCATAGATCTTGGAGTGCTAAACCATTTCACACATTTGAAGGCACGCGTCACACAATTTGATGCGACATCCACCTTGGTTGATGCGTTACTTAAACATTCAGACATTTGTTTGGCACATGTGGATCTTCTTGGGCCTCCCTTGACTTGAGGATATGGTCGACATGATTTGAGGAGGATAATGTGCATTCGAGACCTCTCATATGATTGCTAGAGTTCTTTTTAGGTGAGTCACCCCCTCTTGGAGCCTCCCATGTGCCATGCATGTGGATCTTCCTCATCTTGAGCATAGTTGTTGGTATATTTGGTGGGTCTATCTTCATTGGAGAGGTTTCTAGAGGATGTTACCTTGCATTATGGATGGGCATTGGGCTCCTTTGACTTCATATTAACCATTTAGGTGGGGCACCTACCTGTCTTGGGGGTATTGTACATCTGCCACATTTACTTTTGTATTTTTTGTATTATTTGACTTTGTCTTCATAATTAGTTGGACGAAAAATCCATTGTGAAATATCCTAGGCTACATTTAAGGACATGAAAACATTATTGTAATAAGAGGGTTGTTGAAGTCTCTTTTATATAGGCTCCCCCTCATATTTATAGTTGTTGTTGTTGGTTATTGAAAATCTATTTATTGATTCAATTTGGTGTGAACACTTGAAACTCTTCTATCTTGGTTACTATTTGGTGCATAAAGATTGATTGTGAATGCTTGAAACTCTTCTACAAGCTAACAAGCTTGAGCCATTGAAGGGTGAGGCTACCACTTGGAAGGAAGACATTTTGGAGTAAATACCCTCCTTCAAAATGAGTAAATACCAGAGTATTCACTAATTTTGGAGTAAATAATTTGGTATTCTTGAAGGATTGATCTTCATTGTTTATCTTGATTAGATATGCAACTATTTTACCTTTTTGGTTCTAGTCTCATCATCCTAATCCTTAGATAAAATAGGCGTATTTGAACAAGGTTTTTTTTGTTGACTCTATAAGCCCTAGTTGGGTAAGGTACTTATTTTGTTCCATCAACCAACCAAAAATTATAAAATACCAAAATTCTTTTTCTGTTTTTTGCAAAACAAATTGAGAAAAAAACATTAAAAATCATAAGTTAGATTTTTTTTTCTAGTCTATCACTAACTTAATTGCTTATTTTATTTTTTAGACTAGCTTAGGTTAGGGTTTAATCTTAATTTCATAATTTAAAACCTTAAGAGACAAATCAACCCCTTAAAATTATGCATTTAAAGTTCATTTATCATTATTTGAGTTGTTTTCATTGTTTATGTCAATATGGAAATTGCATAAAAAGATTAAAAAACCCATATTTACCTAAACCTTAAGTCTAGGTTATCCATATAAAGAATATCTATTACTAGACCTAGCATTAATTTCATATAATAAAGGTTTTGTCAAATCTTATCTTCTTTTCTAGTTGTGAAATCATCTTTAAGTTAATTTCATATAATAAAGGTTTTGTCAAATCTTATCTTCTTTTTTAGTTGTGAAATCATCTTTAAGTTGATATTACTTGCATATATCAAACTTAAACATTTTCTTAATTCATAAATAATCTTGAGAAGCCTTAATAAGATAATCTTGAGAAGTCTTAATGCAAATTTACCTTGTTATTAAAGTTCTTTTTATTTTACAATGGCTTACTTATTGTGGACTTCATTTAAAGTAATTTGAGTTATTATTTTTATTGTAAATATTAAAACCCTAACTTACAATCCAAGACATTGGGTTGATATCTATCAAATTCCAAATCCGGGTTGAGTTTTTATTTTACAATGGCTTACTTATTGGGTTGAGTTTTTATTTTACAATGGCTTACTTATTGTGGACTTCATTTAAAGTAATTTGAGTTATTATTTTCATTTTAAATATTAAAACCCTAACTTACAATCCAAGACATTGGGTTGATATCTATCAAATTCCAAATCTGGAATTCTACATAAAGTCACTTATAAAACGTATTTGGAGATTAAGGATAACCCAAGTCTCACCTTAGAATTTCCCTCAACGAAGCATAATTCTACATAAAGTGACTTATAAAATGTATTTGGAGATTAAGGATAGCCCAAGTCTCACCTTAGAATTTCCCTCAACTAAGCACATAATTGACATGCACTTAAAAATATATCATCTAATGTCATTTGGTGTTGAACAATTACATCTCTTGTGGTAGAGATGTGGTTTCATTCACATAATTGACATGCACATAAAATCATATCACCTAAGGTCATTTGGTGTTGAAGAATTACATCTCTTTCATTTAGCTTAGAATAATTTATTTTCCTAGTTGTTGCTTCTAAGTGGTTATTATCGTGGAATGTTAATCAAACTATTGCAACTCCAAGTTTTCATTCTTGTATAATTTATAACTCAGATTTGATACTAAAACACACATTTATAACTCATAAAATTATCTAAGTGGATCATTGTGGTTTATTCTCTTTATCTCGAAGTTCTATCTTAAAGCATTGAATCATATCATTGTGGTTTATTCTCTTTATCTTGAAGTCTTATCTTAAACCATTGAATCACTTGTGTACTTTATGGGATTCATTTAAGTAAATTTTTCCTCTCATTATTTAAATCATAAGTTGAGATTTACTTAAGCTCTCTTAATAATAGATTAGGGATTCTCCCATTAGCCTTTGAGAGTTGGCCAAAAGTGAAGGGGAAATTGTGTTGAGTTAACAATAGCACAACTCATGTCTATTACCATAAGGTAGTATCTGTTATTGGATTTTCTAGTTGAATGGTAGTTTAGGCAATAAATTTTTGGCACCATTACCAAGGATAAATTCCATTACTCTAATATTTTTTGAGAATTCTTAGTGTGTGAATATTTTAATGAGTGTGTTTGAATGCTAGATTAAATATATTTGATCATGACTCCACCTAAAGAAAATCTAACTAAGAAATACATTACAAGAAGTAATGCTCATTATTAAACTAAGATAATAATGACTTGGGGCTTGAGTTAATTCAAGATATAGGAAAGTTATTTATGAACTCAATTTCACTTAATCATCAAAGTATATTTGTGACTCCACATATTTGGTATTTGTATGATTGGTATTAAATTATTTAATTTCAATAAATCATCACCTTGTATGTTTCAAGTATGGCTTCTAGAAAGATAACATTCCATGAAAATGTATATATTTCTTTGGATATATCATGTGTTCTAACATATCCACATATTATCTCTATTGATATATTTATCCATGTCCTAAAATTTGATGGAAATCCTTGAATGGAATCAAGGCACTTGGAATATTTGTTGAATTATGTGGTAAACGATGTTATAAACAAAGAGATTTGCTCGTTTTTTCATAGACAATATAGCGATATTTTCACCCAACCATAGGCACAATGGGTACCCCCGAGCACCTTAACCTTGAAAGATAGAATAATTTTGGAAGTAGAACAATAGCCAACCAAGATTGTGCATCTTTCTCCAAGGCTAGCACAGCAAGAAAGAATAGCCAAAGACCAATTAGAAGGTACAATACATAACCAAGAGAAATTCCAACCAAAATCCAAAATCCAGTTGTAGTAGCTGCAGCTACGCTCCCTCTCCAAACTTGTGCACCACTAGTCTTATGCAATTGTGATAATGAGAGTGACAAATGAGCTCTAGAGCCCTCTATTTATACTTCTCTATCTCAATTGACTGGGCCAACTTCTCTTTTTGGAGGCTATTAACTCAATATTAAATATTCTCTTGACCTGACTTGTCTTCTAGGGTTATTATCCAACGTTTTAGGGTTTCTCTTGCTTCCCGAAATATTCTAGTCTTGTCAAAGGCGACATGTGGAGGTTAATACCTCCTGCAACTACCATAATATCAATACTCCCTCCTATCTAGGGAGGTATTAAAGGAAATGGTCTTGAGCAGAAATAGACCATTCAACTAGTAGCATCATCATAGCCACACAGGCTATCTCATGATCACATAGATAAACTCATGAGCAACATCATCACTATCAGTATCATATGATAGCATCAATTTCATCATCTCTCAAAGCCATAGTCCATCTGAGTAATTGGGCATGATGTTGAATAAGTCAGTCACTCCATAGAGTGATACAAGAACCATTCTTCTAATCCAACCATATGTCCTAGAAGAGTAAATGTTCCAACATATGTTGGAATCTACTCCATGAGATACAAAGACTATTATTCTAATTCAGACATATGTCCTAGAAGAATGATTGTCCTAGACCATTTTCCCTCCTGCCACTACTATGAACTCATGGAAAATGTATGTCCATGTTGGCACAGGGGTAGACCCAGGGTTCAATGCTTCAACAACACACCAATAAAACCCTAACTATTGGCCCTTTCGGCAACACCTACGAAGTAGATGAAGTCTCACCCAAGGTAGAGGCAGGGGTGGTTGCAGGACTCTAGTGTCTGCAACCTTAGCTGGGACACAGATATGTGATTACAACACCTTAACAAATCACTTAGCAGTTGTCATTCATTAGTACTTAGCCTTTGTCTACAATGCATATAAACCCTAATTACAATGCAACACAATATTCAACAAGATTCAACACATTCAAGCACTAAGCACATTAACATAGATCAGATATAGCATCTTAGTCACATCACCAAGCACTAAGCTATCATATCAGATACATCTAAACATACATTACTACACTAAGCATAAATCATATGAGCCATAAAACAACCGTAATGCACAAAACAACCACATCACAAGATATATGTGGTTCACCCTCGGCCTGGGGATACGCCCACCAACTCTTCTTCTCTTTATTGTCTTTTGTCAATCTTATACATGCACAGAGAATCAAAAGGTCCTACTCCACATAGGACATGAGATCTACACACACCTTGCTAGATCCTCCTTCCCTAAGCTAGGTTACAACACAAAGCCTTTACACAGTTTCTTACAGTCACTTGCACTTAGCCTTGCAAGTCTCACACAATATGCACAAAAGAATTTACAACTATTACTTTCACTTAGCACATTGGCCTTCACTTCCTATTAACACTTAGCATCACACCCTTGCGCACCTACTTACATCGCCTAGATTTCTATTTATACATTAAAAAATGGGCCTAAACATGGGTAAACCCATGGGTTGACATCCCCATACCTGTTATATAAGCCCCAGACCCAAAAATCCCTAAAAAGGGGTCGAGATCCTGTGATATTCGCTTCAACTTGTGCTTCGTCTTTGACATCCTGTCGAAGTCCCAAAATAGGTCAAACCTGACCAAGGATATCCAAAACTTGTTCAAGGGCCAACATGCCCCCAATACTCACTTGTGACTCATCCCGAGTCACTCTGATCTAGGTAGCTTTGCCTCAAAATCCTCGAGCCTGGCTCGAGCTCCTTCGACCTAATGCTTTTCCAAGGCTTCCTGCTCGACTAACTCTTGAATAACTTCTTCATTCACAGGTCCCTCTAAGTGTTGTTCTACTGAAGTGACTACTTGTTTCATCTCTTCTCCTCAGTCTTCAATCTCCTCAAACAATTGGCAAGCTTCATCCTGGACTGGTTGGAGCCTTTGAGTCACTTCCACGACTTTTCTTTGTATGGTATGGACCTAATGTTGAGAAGTGTACTATTCCTGGTATCTTTTCATTATTTTAACTACTGACAAGAGCTTCAACTGTTCCTGTACTGTCATTGGTTGCTTCTTTGCTTCCTAGAGCCGTGACTCCAGTGTCTTCAATTCAGGGTCCTCAGTAAGTTGCTCATAAGTCTACGCACTTATTCTGCTAAGTTGTTGACATTCCAAAGCTAATGCTTTGATCCTCTCAACTGCATTCAGGTGTAATATACCAGATCTAAAAATATGAAAAACAAAAATAAAATGCTAGAAATGGCAGATTAACAATAATATAACCAGAACAATCACCACAATAGCACTGAAATGATATAAGAATAACAACAAAAATAACACTTTGATTCTGAAAGAAATGTTCATGGGGCTCTTCGAGGGGGAAACTTCGAGTTGAGCAAAGGTCTATTACAATAATATCCAAGCTAGGGTTCTCATACCCTCGACTCCTATCTATACTAAATATGCCTATCAAAAGAAGCATCTGGAGGAAGATCCTTCTAGAAGCGAAATATTCTATTAGGTCTTCTTACATTAGACTTATTTTATTTTATTGTAAGGCATTATTAATATTGACCTTTATTACACATGAATATATTGTTCTACCTATGTGCAGGTTAGGACCCTAACATGTCCTCCCCCTTAAAAACAACCTTGTCATCAAGGCTTAAGATGAGGAAATTGATGCAGAATGGTAGTCGATTCCCAAGTGGCATCTATTGGAGTTGTATCTTTCCACTAGACTAACACTTCCTAGATGGTTCTCTTATGCAGGTGGCGCTCACGCTAGTCCAAAAATGCTTGTGGTTGTAGCCAAATGGATCCTTCTTCGGCTAACTCGAGAAGGTTGGTTTGAATTTGACACTTAGTTCCAATCACCTTATTTAAGCATGAAACATGAAAAACAGGATGTATCTTCGAATGACTGGGAAAAGATAACTGATAGGCTACTTGTACCACACGCTTGAGAATGGTATAAGGACCATAAAATTTGGGTGCTATCTTCTGACAATGCTTGACCTTGATGGAAGCTTGCTTGTAAGGTTGCAGTCGAAAAACACCTGATCCCCTTCTGCAAATTGACATTCAGAGCGACCTTGATCTTCTTGTTTCTTCATGCGATTCTGTGCCATGACCAAATTCTCTTTGAGGGTAGGAAGAATAGCCTATCAAACTTTAAGTGTTTGGTCAATTGCCTAGACCTTCGAGACACCAGGTAAGTATGAGAGAACTGAAGGTGGCTTATGTCCATATACCACTTCAAAAGGAGTCATGCATGTAGCTGTATGGTATGAAGTGTTGTACCATCATTCAGCTAGGGGTAACCATTGAGCCCACTGATTTTTATTTTCTAAGGAAAAACACCTCAAATATGTTTCCAAACACTTGTTGACAACTTCTGTTTGACCATCAGTCTGGTGATGATAAGATGTACTGAGATGCAATTGGGTGCCTTGTAGCTTGAACAATTCTTGCCAAAAATTGCTTGTGAAAGTTGGGTCACAATAAAAAACAATAGAGTGTGGCATGCCATGAAGCTTGAAGACCTGATCCATGAAAATTTGAGCCACCGTAGATGTTGTAAACGGGTGTTGAAGATCGCAGAAATGAGCATACTTGGAAAGGAAATCAACAACCACCATGATGACTGATTTATTTCTTGATTTGTGTAAGCCGGTAATAAAATCCATAGAGATATCCTTCCAAATAGCAGGTGGAATCGGAAGCAATTTTAGTGTGCCTGGAGATTTCATTGTTTCTCCCTTTTTGCGTTAACACACATCACATTCAACGATAAAATTATGAATGTCCTATTTCATACCATCCCAGAAAAAACAACATTTGACCCTGTCATAGGTTTTGGTGAACCCAGAGTGCCCCACTGTGGGTGTAGCATGAAGCTCAGAAAGTACCGTGGATTTAATCTTTGATTTTTTACTTAAATACAAATGACCTTTGTATCAAAGCTCATCATGGAGCCAAGAGTACCCTGGGGAATCTGGAACATTGGACTGCAACTATTGGATCATATGCAAACTTTTGGGATCTTGTAGCCATTCCTGGCGAACGACTTGGAGCCAATCTGGTACAATGAAGGAAAGATAAAAATTGGATCCTTCATCTTCATATTTTTGGGAAAGTGCATCGGCAACCACATTGTATTTTCCTTTCTTGTAAATGATCTCATAATCATATCCAAAGAGTTTAGTCACCCATTTTTGTTGCTCCGGGGAGGAAATGCGTTGTTCCAGAAAATACTTGAGGCTTTGATGGTCTGTCTTAATTTGGAAACGTTGCCCCAATAGATAAGGGTGCCACATATCAACGACATGCAGAATATCCAATTTTTCCTTTTCATAGATTGATTTGCCCAGATTTCTTTTAGATAGTTGTTTGCTGGTAAAGGCCAAAGGTCGACCCTCTTGCATAAGGACAACACCAATTCCTTTCCTTGAGGCATCACATTCCGACACAAAGGTCTTTGTGAAATCAGGAAGGGCCAGGAATGGAGTGGTGCACATGGTCATCTTCAAGGTTTGAAAATCTTGAGCAGCGACTGGAGTCCAAGTGAAAGAGTTCTTTTTTAGGAGAGCAGTGAGAGGTGCTGCAATATTTCCATAATTCTTAACAAACTTGCGATAATACCCTGTTAAGCCCAGAAATCCACGCAAGCTCTTGAGAGTCTTTGGGTGAGGCCAATCTTGCATAGCTTCAATATTTTTAGGATCCACCCTAATTCCATCCTTGCCAACTATATGACCCAAGTATTCTACTTCTGAGGCGCCAAAAGCACATTTATATTGTTTCAGGAAAAGTTGGTGCTGAGAGAGTAGATGGAGAACTCGATCCACATGAGCAAGATGGTCTGTCCAGGTTTTTCTATAGATGAGGATATCATCAAATAAAACTAAGAAAAAATGGCGGAGAAAAGGATGGAAGACATGACTCATGAGACTTTGAAAGGTGGAGGGGGCATTACACAAGCCAAAGGGAATGACTAAAAACTCATAGTGGCCCTCATTTGTTATAAAGGAAGTCTTGGGAATGTCTGCCTCTTTCATACGTATCTGGTGGTAGCCCGAATGAAGATCAAGTTTAGTAAAGAATTGGGTGCCACTCAATTCATCCAAGAGGTCATCAATGACAGGTATGGGAAATTTGTCTTTAATGGTAAGTTTGTTAAGGGCACGAAAGTCAGGACACATTAACCAAGAACATTCTTTCTTCAGGACCATGACCACAAGAGAAGAGTAGGGGCTCGTACTACATCGGATATCGCATGCATTGAGGAGTTCCTGGACCATTTTCTCAATTTCATTTTTTTTGGAAAAGGGGTGACAATACAGACGAATATTGGGAGGAAGGCTTCCTAGTACAAGGGGAATGGAATGATCATGAACACCACGGGAAAGAGGGAGTCCTTGGGGCATGGAAAAGACCAATTAATGTTTAGAAAGGATGGCTTGGAGGTCTTCCGGCACCGAGGGTGTCTCTATTGCTTGTATGGCATAAAGTTGGGCAATAACACCAGAATGACCTTTTTTGAGCAGCTTTTCCATGCGATGGGAACTAATGATCTCAAGTGAACCGGTGGTGATGCCTTGGAACTTATATTGGTGGCCCTCTTGGTAGAATTGCATGGTTAAGTCCTTAAAATCCATGAGAATGGGACCCAAAGTCCTTAGCCAGTCTGCACCCAACACATTGTCACAAACGCCTATGTCGATAGAAAAAATATGAGATTTCAGGTGGTAGTCACCAATTTGGAGAGACACACTTTCACAATGCCCTCCACATTTCATGGAACCACCATTGGCAATCATGATTTGGAAATTATTGATGTAACAATGCATTTCTTGGTCAATGCGGCGAGGAATAAAATTATGGGTGCTTACACTATCAACCAGAATGATGACCTTTCGATGCTTGATGTAACCGATTAGCTTGAGGGTTTGGGGAGTGGAGAAGCTAGTGAGAGCATTGAGGGAAACAATCGGTTCTACATCGGGAGGGTATAAGGGAGAGGTTATGTCAGTGGTTTTAGGTGACTCAGACACAAGGGGAGCTTCAACATCCTCTTCTGAAATATCCTCGGAGATGGCCATAAAAATCTTATGTTCCTTACACTTGTGGCCCATAAAATATTTGTCATCACAATTATAAGAAAGGCCTTTGAGTTGGCATTCAACCATTTCATCCTTGGTCAATTTTTGGATCTTTAGTGGAGCGGAGGGAGTAGTGGGATTTACTGGTTTAGGGAGAGGAATAAAGGAGGGTTTTAGGTTTTGAGAAGATACAACTTGTTGTTATTCTTTAGCTCTTTTAGTAGCCTCCACAAAACTCGGGGGCTGAGCCATGAGGACATGGGCCCGAATATCATCCTTGAGACCACTGATAAAACACTCTTGGAAAATGCATCAGACATGCCCTCTGTCTGAAAAGCTAGGCACTCAAAGGAAGCTATAAAGTCTTCTACTGTTCCTGATTGTTTCAACTTTTTCAAATGACCCAAATGGTTGGTGTCAGTGTCAAAGCGTTCATAAAGCTCCGCCACAAAGTGTGTCCAAGAAATATACCCTTGACGGGACGTTTTTCTCAATTGCCACCATTGCCAACGTTCTTGATCTAGATGGAGAACACCATATCGGAGTTTGGCCAAGTCATCTGTAATGTCGTATAAAGAGAAATAATGTTCCATTTGGGTTACCCAACCAGTGGGGTCCGAGCCATCAAATTTGGTCACATCCACCCGCGGAAGGCGTAGGTCACGTTGAAAGTGAAGGTGATGAAAGTTATGGGAATGAGAGGAATGTTCACCTTTAGTATGTGGAGGTGAGTCAGAGGAAGCGTTATCTGTAGGGATATGAAGCTTGGTGCAGAGTGACGAAAAGACAGATTCAAGTTGGGTGGTTAGGTGTAACATCCCGCTCTCGCGCACTGAGAAAACTTATTCTTTGAGGACACTTGCTCGCAAGTGATCTGGACTTTTATGATGTTAAACCATTTATACTTGATTATGATGCGATTGACATACGACATGATGTTTTACTATTTGATGTAGACAGGTGCTATTGACTAATTTTTATTGAGTGTGCAGGGTTTTTGACCTTGAGGATGCAGAGGCATCGGTGGAACACCTTGGACTCCGGATTGAGTCAGGGAGTGTGCTATTTGGGTTGATTTATTTACTGTGATATTTCATTGATTTGATGATTTGACGTTGATATGTTCTGACATGATTGTCGATGATGCAGGCTGACGATAGCTTTCTGACCAGACTCACATATGGAGTAAAGGGGCCACACACGATTTCCAGAGAGGTTGAGGGAGAGGAGTGGACAATAGCTCTGCCACCGCCTACTAGCACTCCCGCCGTGGATCGAACTGTAGGTTAACGATTACCTAGTTCGAGAGGATCCACGATGTCGTGAGGGAAGACTGCGACAGTTGCTCATAATGATTCTAAGGGGCACGCAATAAGGCGGGGGCCTTATTCCTTAGAACCCTTAGTCTCCCACAAGTTCACCTGGCGGAGTGTTGATTCCAGGGGTTATAGATGTCTACGAATCAGTTCAGTTGGCGAGTGGCACCCTTGGAGAACGTGGTGCATCCTGAAGGGCACGTTGCACAAAAGAAACACAAGAAGCGAGTGACACCCTTGGAGCACGTGGTGCATCCTGAAGGGCACGTCGCACAAAAGAAACATAAGAAGCGAGTGGCACCCTTGGAGCATGTGGTGCATCTTGAAGGGCACGTCGCGCAAAGGAAACGAACGAGGTGAGAGACACCCTTGGAGCACGTGGTGCGTCTTGAAGGGCACGTCGCATTGATGTGGATGAAGGAAACAAACCTAAATAGCCCTAAGAAAATAATGCCTTAATAAATTCTTAAAACGACACCCCTAAACAAATCATCGTCTAGTTCAAAATCTAAACCTAAGTAAAAAAGAAAAAACTTTCTCTAAGATAAAAATTTCATTTAACCTTAAGGAAAAAGGCCCTAACTCTAACTCTAAAAAGAGCCTAACCCTAATTCTAAATGAAATAGCTCCTATGAATCTTGACCTAATCCTATACCCAAATATCATTAGTAATAACAATTAACCCTAATAACCATTAAAATAATTAAGCAAAACATCATTATGAGACTTTATGCTAGAGTTCGCACCTTAATGCAGTGCAAGGAGAATACAATTTTTAGAACGTACTTGAGCTCTAGTTCTTGGATTTATTAGCGTTAACTTCACCCAACTACAACCAATATATCAACGGATACGTTTTAGTTAACTCAGACAATAAATTTCATTGAAGGCCTCTCCTTCTTTAAATGCAACCTGAAATGAGAGTTCATTAACTTATTGAAAGCATAACTCCCTTATGAACGCAATAGTTTTTCAAAAATTAAACTAATTCATAAAAAAACGAATACCAAAAGCCATAGTTTTGATTGACAGAACGCATAACCATCAGTGAATAAATTGAATGCTTAAGGGACTAAACTATATTCCTTAAAACTCATACATAAACTCAGATTGAACCAATAGTAATAAAATTATTTAACGAGCGGGAGTATAAAAATAAAATATATGAATTTAAAAATAAAATGAAAATATGCTTAGCACATTTACCTTTTTGAGTTTTTTTTTAAAAAGAAAAAAAAAAGGAAAATAATTTTGGAGAAACGTGGGGGATGAGTGACACTTGTAAGACATAGACATTTTAGAGGGTTTTTCATTAAAACTTAAAATAAATGTGATTTAGGTCAAAACTCGATAAAAAGAAAGGGGCATGGGGGAAAGGGGGATGAGCTATTAGGTATTGTTATGCTGCCGAAATTGGAAACTGGACTGATTGCTTGTGAGGAGTTGGGGATTTTCTCAGCTGTATTAGAGTGGTAGCTCAGCCTTGGAGGCGAGCTGGGAAGCTAGGTATACCTTCTGGATTTGTGTGGCCCCTTTGTGGCTCGGGGGGCTAAGGGGGAAGCAGAGTACCCCTAGCGTTTGGCTGGGAGGTATCGGTGAGTCCTCTACGGTCGGCGAGCGGGAGCAGCATGGAGAGTGGGACACGCCACGAAGCACGGGACGTCAATCCGAAGGGGGGGCGAAAAGGCACAGGTATGCTTTTCATATTTTTATGGTAGAATGTGTTAGGGTTTATGTGGGTCTGCTTATTAATGGAAGGGTAGAATGACTTGTTTTATCATTGTATTCGGGCCATAGGATAACTTAATGGGTTCTTGTCTGAGTTTGTTAACTTGGTATTCTGGAAAATGTAAAATCGTTTTGTAAATCGTTATGGCCAATGTAAAATCGTTTTATGTGTTATGGAAAATGTAAAATCGTTTCGTTTTCTTTATTTACTGTGGTCATTTCGTTTATTAACTTACTGTAATTTTGTTTTTACCTTGCCATGGTGTTTTTACATTTTGCTGTGGTTAATTGGGAAACCTTTTGTTTATAGTTTAACTAGTCCACAGATCAAATCCCAACTAGGCCCGATTGTGGCATGAAATCTGGGTTTAATCCCATTAAAATGGCGTAGGAAACGAAGTAGGGTTTGAGAGGCACGACCTTCTGCCCACGATTTTGGTTGTTCTTTTTCTCTTCGTTTTTCTAAATTCCCTGAGTGAGGTTTGGTTCTGTCGTGGCGTATTGGAATTTTCTTGAGGCATGCCTGAGTAAACCCCTGTTCCTGTTTCTCACACCATGCACTCCCCATAGCTTTCGGCAAGGTTCTATACTGCCAGCGATGTGTTCTGTCGCATTTTTTTAAGCTTTGTAAATCGTGTCCACTGACCTTCTTGGTTAATGCATTTGTAAAAGCTACGAACTTACAACCTTTTCCTTATCTTCCCAGTCGTTTTCCCAGATCGCCTTGGGTGGCAGCGTTGACCTTCCAGGATTTTTTACTCGATTGTTCTGAACTGTATCAGGAGAGATTGATGGGAGGAGTCGATGTTATAAATTCTGATTACAATTGCATTTCCGTCCTGGATTCCCTTACTTTGGAAGGTCGTCTTACCCCTGCCACTACCAAGATGATTTTTATTACAACTGTCCCATTTTACAATGTTATTGTTTTTGGTTTGTTCTGCCTACCATTCACAAAATATTGACAGGGATATATTATGTTACGCGTAGATGGTTAATACAACGGTCTGGTTTATATTATTGTATTTGCATAGATCGACTTCCCCTTCCCCAAGATCTTGACTTTTAAATAGTCTATTGAATTTGCTGGAATGCAATGAATATGTGCAGATGTAACGTAATGTTAGTAAAGTAATAAAGTGTTACTGCAAGGTAAATGTCTGCAAACCTTGGTATTTAATTTGCACGCACCACCCAATAAAATGCAGCTCTCCCCTAATAAGAAAATCTACCTGGCATATTATAAAAAGGTGTAGCCATTTATGAGTTGATTTTTAAAGGAGCGCTTCCCAATGTGAAACCTGCGTGGTATTGAGTTTGCGATATATATTAATTGTATACAAACGAATGCATGTAGCAACAGGAAAAATGTGCACTGGCATGTGTAGTGTCCTTAATATATAAAGGTGGTTGGTAAAGAAATTAATCCTTCTTAATTATCTATGTGGCAATTGGATATGGCCCTTCCTTTTTTTTAATTAACGGAGGTTTTCATTTGGGGTATCGTTCCGACCTAAGATGATGATTGTTTTAATGCAATTTGAGTATTAGTTAATACGGTCTCTTCAACCGATAGTTTAAACAATAATATCCTCCCTTATTTTTATCAATTATTACGTTTTGTGGTGGATACAAGATTTTGTTATAATTCTATATCTATGAATTACATGTATTACAATGGCATAAGAACCCCCCTTTTTTTAATAACTGAGTTAAGGTTCTACGTGAGCATAACGGAAATATTTATTATTTTAATTGAGCTAGTTGGTAAGAAATTTTAGTAGCATTACAACACATGTATTGATTTAAGATTTGTATTTTTAAATGAATTATAGCAGAATTAGATCTCCTCTCCTAATTTGTAATTTAGACGTTTGCCTATACAACAATCGATAGAATAAAAAAAGGGAAAATTCTTGTGTTTAGAATCTTAACTGTCCCTAAATGTCTGTCTACTTCAATTATAGAATAAGGGGTGCCCAATATTAAAAACATCTTCAAAAATGGAAAATTATTGGAGAATTTGGATTCATGGATATGTAGTCCTTGGGTTTAATTTGATTGATTGAGTGTTATGATTTCTTGGGCCATGATTTTAAGGTGATTTATCACTGGTTGTGTTTAGACCTTATGATAGTGAATGATTGTTATACCTTAGATGTCTTTTCGCAATAAATTAATTGATGTTACTCTTGCGCCTCAATTTAAGGTGATGTATAATTTAAGGTGGGTGAACAATTAAGTACATAGATTATTGGTGTATCATTTAATAATGCTATTCAGGTGAAGGTATGTTGGGCCTCAAATTTGCTTCCTATTGTGTCTTGGAATAAAATTAATGATTCTCTTATGCCTTGAAACGTAATGTGGTTATATTACTTGCGTCTTGATTATAATGTTGACGTACGACTAGTTAAATAGTTAAACTCCCTTGCGTCATGAATAAGTTGAGATTATTCTTTCACCCTTCGTATGTTGACGTTGATTATGTTAAAGTTTTTTCTCTTGCGCCATTTAATTGTTGATGTGTACTTAATTAATTAATAGGGTTTATTGTGCCACGGAAGATATTGATACTTGTCAAACTAGTAACTAGCTTACTTTAGCGCTAGTGAAACTTGTTGATGTGTGTTATTCGTCTAGTCTAGAGACAAGATGTGATTGATTTAGTGGGAGGTAGGCACCTCCATGTAGCCTAGTATAGAAGTCTGGGTTTGAGATTATTTTTCTGTGTATAGAATCCAGTGCCGTATCAAGAGTCTTGGGCCCCTTAAAGGCAGGGTTTCCACTCTTGCAACACACATGACAGAGATTACTAGTTTCTGCCTGAGTAGTCGGCCAGGAGCCTATCTGACCTTCTCTCAATCCGGAACAGAGGACTAATATTAAACGCCCTGCTTTCCTGTGAAGAAATAGTAAAATCTACTATTATGGATTCCTCCTTATGTCTATGGCCGTTTAATGCTTGCAATTACTTGTTGTGCGCCTTGTGTCTTCTTGTTGTGATCATCGTGGTTGCGTCTTGTTAATCGTCGGGTGGCAAAGTAGAGTCAAGTGTGTCTATTTCCTTTTTACCCGCGTGCACACACCTTAAACCAAAAAGAAAAATAAATAAATAAATTTTCACCTGTTACCAGAGTTTTTGTCGTAACGAGGAGGTCGTTACATATGGTATCAGAGCCGGTTCGACCTGGGACTTGGGATTCGCTACGGCTTTCGTTGACATGATTAGATTGATTATACTGTTGCTGATCGAGTTGATTGTGTGCGTACAGGTAATCATGGTTAGAGGATGTCATGGACGTAGACGACGAGGTGCTAGGGGAGGAGGCGTGACGCCTCCAGTAGCATCCACGCCTGAGGGGTCTAACCCCCAGGGAGGCGAGTAGGTTCTTGGAGAGGAGTAGATAGAAGTTGGCGATGTTGTTGAGATGATGAGATATTTTCAGCGCATGTCCGAGGCACTGATTAGCAGATTGGACCGAGACGAGGCCAGGGCACCGACACCCCCTGAGGTTCCACCGCGCGCACCGGCCGTTACAGGTAGCATTCACCGTGATCTTGAGAAGGTAAAATTTCACGATTTCTTTGGTGCCCTGGACGATGTAGACGCCGAGGCATGGTTGGAGAATATGGTGATGTGCTTCACACTTCGCGATTATACCTCCAACATGAATGTCCGCATGGCGGTATTTCAACTGAAGGGGAGCGCTCTTCTATGGTGGAAGACGCTCCTGCCGCAGCTGAACATGGTCGTTGAAGATGTGTCATGGGAACTGTTTGAGGAACGGTTCCGAGAGAGGTACCTTTCAGAGGAATTCATTGAGCGTCAGCTCAAGGAGTTCAACGCGTTACGACAAGGAGGTCGTACGGTGCCCGAGTACGAGGCACGTTTTATGGAGCTGCTTCGGTATGCTCCGCACCTTAACACTAAGAAGCTCAAAGTCAACAGGTTCGTGTTTGTCCTTAATGACAGCCTACGTGCAAAGGTTAGGATCTTGATGCCTCAAACCTTGCACGACGTTGTCCAAAAGGCCCTCATAGCAGAGGAGGATCTTATCAGTGGGCGTCAGACCAGGACTCCATCGAGACCAACTAGGTAGGGTTCATCTGGTACACCGCAGCATCAGACACTAGTGAGACATACGCTCGAATATCGTGGCTTCCAGAGGGGACCCACTGTTGCTACACCTCGACGATCGCCGCCTCAGCAGCGAACACCTTATCAAGGACCACAGCACCAGCAGCAGCGTCGCCCGCAGCAGCAGCAGTTTAGGCCTATTCAGCAGAACAGACCTGGTTTCCAGGCCGGTGGGTCATCCTCTTCTACTTCGGGCACCAGGACTACTGGGCCGAAGAAGGGGTGTTGGACGTGTGGGGAGCCACACTACCAGCGCGACTGTCCTGTGGAGAGGGCCAGAGTGTCCGGATCAGCCAGACCCGCTACCGTGGGAGATATGGGCAAGGCCCATTGGATTCATGCAGCGGTGAATAACCGCCAGGAAGAGCACCAGTCGACGGTGCTCGAGACGACAGGTACTATCGCTGAACAGACCCTTAGTATTTTGATAGACCCAGGAGCTACTGAGAGTTTCATTTCTAGTGCAGCGCTAAAAAGGATTAAGGTAAAGGCAGTCAAACAGGATGAGTTTAGCTTTGTGGAGATGGCTTCGGGAGCCAAACAGAAGGTTGGAGGAAAGGTTATGGGCTGTGCCCTTAACCTGGGAGAGTTTGTCATGAGGGTCAACTTGTACGTCATGATATTAGGATCTTATGACGTCGTGATCGATATGGATTGGTTGGAAACGCATGAGGCGATACTCAACTGTAAGACGAAATGGTTGAGCTTGGTTGATGACGAAGGACAGAGACGTGTGATTGTAGGAAGGAACCAGGGAGTCTCCCTGCGGTTCGTCTCTTCCTTACAGTTACGGAAGAGTATGTGCAAGGGGTGAAAACTTTATGCGATCCTCGCGCTAAACGAGAAGGGAGTAGCGGAAGGTCTAGAACACCTTCCGATGGTGAAGGAGTTTGCGGACGTATTTCCAGAGGAGTTGCCTGGGATTTCGCCGGAAAGGGAACTAGAGTTTACCATAGACCTGAAACCGAGAACCGAACCGATAGCAAGAATGCCTTATTGGATGTCAACCCCGGAGTTGCAAGAGTTGAAAATGAAATTGAAGAAGTTGTTGGACCTGGGACTGATATGTCCTAGTGTGTCACCGTGGGATGAACTAGTTATTTTCATACGAAAGAAGGACGGATCATGGAGGATTTGCATTGAATACCATCAACTGAACAAGGCTATGATCAAGAATCAATATCCCTTACCAAGAATTGATGATCTGTTCGATCAAATGAAGAGTGTGATGGTGTTCTCCAAGATCGATTTGCGATCCGGGTATCACCAGTTATGGATCAAGGAGGATGACATCCCTAAGACCGCCTTTAAGACGAGATTTGGACATTACGAGTTTACTGTTCTACCATTTGGATTGACAAACACCCCAGGGGTATTCATGAGTTTGATGAACGAGGTGTTCCGTGAGTACTTGGACAAGTTCTTCCAAGTATTCATTGACGATATCTTGATCTACTCTCGCATGATTGAGGAGCATGATGAGCACTTGTGCTTGGTACTACAGTGCCTTCGAGAGAACAAATTGTATGGGAAGTTTTCCAAATGCTCTTTTTATCAATCGAGGATTCACTACTTAGGGCATGTCATCTCCGGCGAAGGTATCGTCGTGGATCCAGCCAAGGTTGAGGATATTATGGAATGGCCTGCGCCGATGAATGTCACAGAAGTGCGTAGTTTTATGGGATTATCAGGATACTATCGACGGTTTGTCGAGGGATTTTCAAAGATAGCAAATACGATCACGAAATTGCAGAAGAAAAACAAGAAGTTTGTCTGGACCGAGAAATGCGTGGAAGCATTTCGGAGGCTTAAGGAGTTGTTGACGACAACGCCGATACTAAAGGTCCCTGACATGGACACAGACTTCTTGCTATGCACTGACGCATCCAAGGAAGGTTTAGGTGGAGTCTTGATGCAAGACGAACAAGTGATTTCTTACATTTCGAGGAAGCTGAGAAGGCATGAGGAGAACTACGCGACGCAGAATTTGGAGTTATTAGCCATTGTATATGCCTTGAAGGTTTGGAGACACTACCTTGTTGGACGAAAATTTGAATTAAGGACTGATCATTGTGGGCTGCAACACACTTTCACACAAAGCGACCTGAACGCGCGACAGCGGCGATGGTCGGAATTGCTTAGCGAGTACGACTTCGAGATTACCTACATAAAGGGAACAATGAACAGAGTGGTGGATGCTTTGAGTCGGAGGCCACTCATCTTTTCGGTGTTGCCTCTTCAAACGAATCTACATGAGAATATTCTCACTTTACAGCATGACGATGATTGGTACAAGGAAGTCGAGGATTTTATCGGACAAAACACAATGATGGTACCACGATATGAGGGACTTTATTTTGATAGCGATGGGTTATTGAGGTTTAGAGGTCCGATTTACGTACCGCCAAATGATGAGTTGAGGATTTTGATGCTGAGCGAGGCTCATAGAGCAGTTTACATGGCTCAGCCAGGAGTTACAAAGATGAGGGCAGACCTTAAACCCTTATTCTTCTGGAAGGGAATGAAGGCTGACATAGTCAACTATGTGGCCATATGTCTAGAGTATCAGTAGGTAAAGGTTGAACATAGACACCTGGTAGGATTACTTCAACCACATGCCATTTCGGAATCGAAATGGGAAGTTATTTCGATGGATTTTATTGTTGGATTTCCACTGACGGCAAGGAGACACGACTCGATTTTTGTAGTAGTAGACACTCTGATGAAGAGTGCTCACTTTATTCCTGTGCATACGACGTATCAGGCACCTGACATAGTGAGAGTTTTCATCAATGAGATTGTGAGGCTGCATGGCGTGCCTAAGAAGATTATATCCGATCGAGGATCGATGTTTACTGGATGATTTTGGATGAGTTTCCAAGAGGCCTTGGGAACCCAACTTAATTTTAGTACTGCGTATCACCCAGAGACTCATGGGCAGATCGAACGAACGAACCAATCCTTGGAAGACATGTTGCGCATGTACGTGATGGAACAACAAAAGCATTGGGAGGAGTTCTTTCCTCTAGTAGAGTTCGATTACAACAACAATTACCAGAGCACCATTAAGATGGCGCCTTTTGAGTTTCTTTATGGGCGACCATGTCAGATTCCATTGAGTTGGGATCGACTTGAGGATAGGGTCCTGGTGGGACCAGACATGATCCAAGAAGTGAAAGAGAAAATTCAAACCATAAGACAAAGGATTAAGGAAGCGCAGGATCGACATAAGAGTTATGTTGATGCGCACCAAGTCGACCATAGTTACGAGGTCGGCGATCAAGTATTCTTGCGGGTTAAACCGCATAAGAGTTCGATCAAGTTTGCAAAGGGAGCTAAACTCTCTCCTAGGTTCGTGGGACATTTCGAGATTGTGGAGAGAAAGGGGCCTGTGGCCTATCGACTAGCCTTGCATGATTCTTTGAGGCGTCTGCACGATGTTTTTCATGTATCTGTTTTGAGACATTATATTAGTGATCCTACACATGTGATTGACCTGAGTTCCTTGCAGCTATCGGACGAGGGAGTGCTCACGGCTGAGCCGGTCCACATCTTAGATCATCATGTTTGATAGTTACGACGTCGAACGATAGATCAGGTCAAGGTCCAATGGGACAGTTATAGTCTGCACTCGGCGACCTGGGAGGACGTATATGATATGCGCCAATAGTTTCCATTTTTGTTTGATAGATAGACTTATGATACTGTGGTGATTTTATTTCGGCATTTATACTGAGAAACTTCGGGACGAAGTTTAGACCAAGAGGGGTTGTATGTAACATCCCGCTCTGGCGCACTGAGAAAACTTATTCTTTGAGGACACTTTCTCGCAAGTGATCTGGACTTTTATGATGTTAAACCATTTATACTTGATTATGATGCGAGTGACAGACGACGTGATGTTTTACTATTTGATGTAGACAGGTGCTATTGACTAAGTTTTACTGAGTGTGCAGGGTTTTTGACCTTGAGGATGCAGAGGCATTAGTGGAACACCTTGGACTTTGGATTGAGCCAGGGAGTGTGCTATTTGGGTTGATTTATTTACTGTGATATTTTATTGATTTGATGATTTGACGTTGACATGTTCTGACACGATTGTCGATGATGCAGGCTGATGATCGCTTGCCGAACAGACTCACATATGGAGTAAAGGGGCCACACACGATCTCCAGAGAGGTTGAGGAAGAGGAGTGGATGGCAACCCTGCCACCGCCTAATAGCACTCCCGCCGTGGCTCAAACTGTAGGTTAACGATTACCTAGTTCGAGAGGATCCACGATGCCGTGAGGGCAGACTACGACAGTCGCTCATGATGATTCTAAGGGGCACGCAATAAGGTGGGGGCCTTATTCCTTAGAACCCTTAGTCTCCCACAAGTTCACCTGGCGGAGTGTTGACCCCAGGGGTTATAGATGTCTACCAATCAGTCCAGTTGGCGAGTGGCACCCTTGGAGCACGTGGTGCATCCTGAAGGGCACGTCGCACAAAAGAAACACAAGAAGCGAGTGGCACCCTTGGAGCACGTGTTGCATCCTGAAGGGCACATCGCACAAAAGAAACATAAGAAGCGAGTGGCACCCTTGGAGCATGTGGTGCATCCTGAAGGGCACGTCGCGCAAAGGAAACGAACGAGGTGAGCGACACCCTTGGAGCACGTGGTGCGTCTTGAAGGGCATGTCGCATTGATGTGGATGAAGGAAACAAACCTAAATATCCCTAAGACAATAACGCCTTAATAAATTTTTAAAACGACACCCCCTAAACAAATCGTCGTCCAGTTCAAAATCTAAACCTAAGTCAAAAAAAAAAAACTTCTCTAAGATAAAAATTTCGTTTAACCTTAAGGAAAACGGACCTAAATCTAACTCTAAAAAGAGCCTAACCCTAATTCTAAATGAAATAGCTCCTATGAATCTTGACCTAATCCTATACCCAAATATCATTAGTAATAACAATTAACCCTAATAACCATTAAAATAATTAAGCAAAACATCATTATGAGATTTTAGGCTAGAGTTCGCACCTCAATGCAGTGCAAGGAGAATACAATTTTTAGAACGTACTTGAGCTCTAGTTCTTGGATTTATTAGCGTTAACTTCATCCAACTACAACCAATATATCAATGGATATGTTTTAGTTAACTCAGACAATAAATTTCATTGAATGCCTTCCTTCTTTAAACGCAACCTGCAATGAGAGTTCATTAACTTATTGAAAGCATAACTCCCTTATGAACGCAATAGTTTTTCAAAAATTAAACTAATTCATAAATAAACGAATACCAAAAGCCGTAGTTTTGATTGAGAGAATGCATAACCATTAGTGAATAAATTGAATTCTTAAGGGATTAAACTATATTCCTTAAAACTCATACATAAACTCAGATTGAACCAATAGTAATAAAATTATTTAACGAGCGGGAGTATAAAAATATATATATATATGAATTTAAAAATAAAATGAAAAGATGCTTAACCCATTTACCTTTTTTGAGTTTTTTTTTAAAAAGAAAAAAAAAAAAGGAAAATAATTTTGGAGAAATGTGCGGGATGAGTGACACTTGTAAGACATAGACTTTTTAGAGGGTTTTTCATTAAAACTTAAAATAAATGTGATTTAGGTCAAAACTCGATAAAAAGAAAGGTGCATGGGGGAAAGGGGGATGAGCTATTAGGTATTGTTATGCTGCCGAAATTGGAAACTGGACTGATTGCTTGTGAGGAATTGGGGATTTTCTCAGCTTTATTAGAGTGGTAGCTCAGCCTTGGAGGCGAGCTGGGAAGCTAGGTATACCTTCTGGATTTGTGTGGCCCCTTTGAGGCTCGGGGGGCTAAGGGGGAAGCAGATTACCCCTAGTGTTTGGATGGGAGGTACCGGTGAGTCCTCTACGGTCGGCGAGTGGGAGCAGCATGGAGAGCGGGACGCGACACGAAGCACGAGACGTCAATCCGAAGGGGGGGCGAAAAGGCACAGGTATGCTTTTCATATTTTTATGGTAGAATGTGTTAGGGTTTATGCAGGTCTTCTTATTAATCGAAGGGTAGAATGACTTGTTTTATCATTGTATTCGGGCCATTGGATAACTCAATGGGTTCTTGTTTAAGTTTGTTATCTTGGTATTCTGGCAAATGTAAAATCGTTTTGTAAATCGTTCTGGCCAATGTAAAATCATTTTATGTGTTCTCGAAAATGTAAAATCGTTTCGTTTTCTTTATTTACTGTGGGCATTTCGTTTATTAACTTACCGTCATTTCATTTTTACCTTGCCATGGTGTTTTTACATTTTGTTGTGGTTAATTGGGAAACCTTTTGTTTATAATCTAACTAGTCCACGGATTAAATCCCAACTAGACCCGATTGTGCCATGAAATATGGGTTTAATCCCATTAAAATGGAATAGGAAATGAAGTAGGGTTTGAGAGGCACGACCTTCTGCCCCACGATTTTGGTTGTTTTTTTTCTCTTCGTTTTTCTAAATTCCCTGAGTGAGGTTTGGTTCTGTCGTGGGGTATTGGAATTTTCTTGAGGCATGCCCAAGTAAACCCCTCTTCCTGTTTCTCACACCATGCACTCCTCATAGCTTTCGACAAGGTTCTATACTGCCAACGATGTGTTCTGTTGCATTTTTTTAAGCTCTGTAAATCGTGTCCACTGACCTGCTTGGTTAATGCATTTGTAAAACCTACGAAGTTACAAACTTTTCCTTATCTTCCCAGTCGTTTTCCCAGATCGCCTTGGGTGGCAGCGTTGACCTTCCATGATTTATTACTCGATTGTTCTGAACTGTATTAGGAGAGATTGATGGGATGAGTCGATGTTATAAATTTTGATTACAATTGCATTTCTGTCCTGGATTCCCTCACTTTGGAAGGCCATCTTACCCCTGCCGCTACCAAGATGATTTTTATTACAGCTGTCCCGTTTTACAATGTTATTGTTTTTGCTTTGTTCTGCCTACCATTCACAAAATATTGACAGGGATATATTCTGTTACGCATAGATGGTTAATACAATGATCTGGTTTATATTATTGTATTTGCATAGATCAGCTTCTCCTTCCCTAAGATTTTGACTTTTAAATAGTCTATTGAATGTGCTGGAATGCAATGAATATGTGGATATGTAACGTAATGTCAGTAAAGTAATAAAGTGTTACTGCAAGGTAAATGTTTGCAAACCGTGGTATTTAATTTGCATGCACCACCCAATCAAATGCAGTTGTCCCCTAATAAGAAAACCTACCTGGCATATTACAAAAAGGTGTAGCCATTTATGAGTTGAGTTTTAAAGGAGCGCTTCCCAATGTGAAACCTGCGTGGTATTGATTTTGGGATATATATTAATTGTATACAAACGAATGCATGCAGCAACAGGAAAAATGTGCACCGGCATGTGTAGTGTCCTTAATATATAAAGGTGGCTAGTAAAGAAATTAATCCTTCTTAATTATCTATGTGGCAATTGGATATGGCCCTTCCTTTTTTTTCATTAACGAAGGTTTTCATTTGGGGTATTGTTCCGACCTAAGCTGATGATTGTTTTAATGCAATTTGAGTATTAGTTAATATGGTCTCTTCAACCGATAGTTTAAACAATAATATCCTCCCTTATTTTAACAATTATTACGTTTTGTGGTGGATAAAAGATTTTGTTATAATTCTATATCTATGAATTACATGAATTACGATGGCATAAGAACCCCCTTTTTTTTAATAACTGAGTTAAGGTTCTACGTGAGCATAACAGAAACATTTATTATTATTTTTTTTATTTTTTTTATTTTTTTTTTGTAACTAGGGGAATCGGTAACAACGGCAGTATCGTACTCGCGTGACACGAGGTCAAATCCTGCCGGCTGCCTTATAACCCCTACGGAGAAACGCACCGCCCGCAAGCATGCCCTCCGGGTAAATCGTGGTGAGAATCGACCTTGAGACCTCATTTTACATAGTTCCTTCCATTTACACGACACTTGCCAATCGGTCTACACCCCTGCGGGCAAAACATTTATTATTTTAATTGAGCTAGTTGATAAGAAATTTTAGTAGCATTACAACACATGTATTGATTTAAGATTTGTGTTTTTAAATGAATTATACCAGAATTAGATCTCCTCTCCTAATTTGTAATTTAGATGTTTGCCTAGACAACAATCGATAGAATAAAAAAAGGGAAAATTCTTGTGTTTAGAATCTTAACTGTCCTTAGATGTCTATCTACTTCAATTGTAGAACAAGGGGTGCACAATATTAAAAACATCTTCAAAAGTGGAAAATTATTGGAGAATTTGGATTCATGGATATGTAGTCCTTGGGTTTAATTTGATTGATTAAGTGTTATGATTTCTTGGGCCATGATTTTAAGGTGATTTATCACTGGTTGTGTTTAGACCTTATGATAGTGAATGATTGTTAGACCTTAGATGTCTTTTCGCAATAAATTAATTGATGTTACTCTTGCACCTCAATTTAAGGTGATGTATAATTTAAGGTGGGTGAACAATTAAGTACATAGATTATTGGCGTATCATTTAATAATGCTATTCAGGTGAAGGTATGTTGGGCCTCGAATTTTCTTCCTATTGTGTCTTGGAATAAACTTAATGATTTTCTTACGCCTTAAAACGTAATGTGGTTATATTACTTGCGCCTTGATTATAATGTTGATGTACGGCTAGTTAAGTAGTTAAACTCCCTTGCGTCATGAATAAGTTGAGATTATTCTTTCACCCTTCGTATGTTGACATTGATTATGTTAAAGTTTTTTCTCTTGCACCATTTAATTGTTGATGTGTACTTAATTAATTAATTGGGTTTATTGTGCCACGAAAGATGTTGATACTTGTCGAACCAGTAACTAGCTTACTTTAGCACTAGTGAAACTTGTTGATGTGTGTTATTTGTCTAGTCTAGAGACAAGATGTGATTGATTTAGTGGGAGGTAGGCACCTCCATGTAGCCTAGTATAGAAGTTTGGGTTTGAGATTATTTTTCTGTGTATCAAATCCAATGCCGTATCAAGAGTCTCGGGCCCCTTAAAGGCAGGGTTTCCACTCTTGCAACACACCTGACAGAGATTACTAGTTTCTGCCTGAGCAGTCGGCCAGGAGCCTATATGACCTTCTCTCTCTTCGGAACAGAGGACTAAGATTAAACGCCCTGCTTTCCTGTGCAGAAATAGTAAAATATACTATTATGGATTCTTCCTTATGTCTATGGTCGTTTAATGCTTGCAGTTACTTGTTGTGTGCCTTGTGTCTTCTTGTTGTGATCATCGTGGGTGCGTCTTGTTAGTCGTCGGGTGGCAACGTAGAGTCAAGTGTGTCTATTTCCTTTTTACACGCGTGCAGACACTTTAACCCAAAAAAAAAAAAAAAAAATTGCACCTGTTACCAGAGTTGTTGTTGTAACGAGGAGGTCGTTACATATGTTATCAGATCCGGTTCGACCCGCGACTTGGGATTCGCTACGGATTTCGTTGACATGATTAGATTGATTATAATGTTGCTAATCGAGTTGATTGTGTGCGTATAGGTAATCATGGTTAGAGGACGCCGTGGAGGCAGACGACGGGGTGCTAGGGGAGGAGGCGTGACGCCTCCAATAGCATCCACAGTTGAGGGGTCTAACCCCCAGGGAGGCGAGCAGGTTCTCGGACAGGAGCATATAGCAGTTGGCGATGCTGTTGAGATGATGAGATCTTTTCAGCGCATGTCTGAGGCACTGATCAACAGATTGGACCGAGACGAGGCCAGGGCTCCGGCACCCCCTGAGGTTCCACCGCATGCACCGGTCGTTACAGGTAGCATTCACCATGAGCTTGAGAAGGTAAGATTTCCCAAGTTCTTTGGTGCCCCGAATGGTGCAGCCGTCGAGGCATGGTTGGAGAATATGGCGATGTGCTTCACACTTCGCGATTATATCTCCAACATGAAGGTCTGCATGGCGGTCTTTCAACTGAAGGGGAGCGCTCTTCTATGGTGGAAGACACTCCTGCCGCAGCTGAACATGGCCGTTGAAGACGTTTCATGGGAACTGTTTGAGGAACGGTTCTGAGAGAGGTACCTTTCAGAGGAATTCATTGAGCGTTAGCTCAATGAGTTCAATGTGTTACGACAGGGAGGTCGTACGGTGCCCGAGAACGAGGCCCGTTTTATGGAGCTGCTTCGGTATGCTCCGCACCTTAACACTGAGAAGCTCAAAGTCAACAGGTTCGTGTTTGGCCTTAACGGTAGCCTACGTGCAAAGGTTAGGATCTTGATGCCTCAAACCTTGCATGACGTTGTCCAAAAGCCCCGCATAGAAGAGGAGGAGCTTATCAGTGGGGGCCAGACCAGGACTCTAGCGAGACCAGCTGGGCAGGGTTCATCTGGTACACTGCAGCATCAGACAACAACGAGACATACGCCCAGATATAGTGGCTTCCAGAGGGGACCCACTGTTGCTACACCCTGACGACCGCCGCTTCAGTAGCAGACACCTTATCAAGGACCACAACACCAACAGCAGCGTCGCCCGCAACAACAGCAGTTTAGGCCTGTTCAGCAGAACAAACCTGGTTTCCAGGCCGGTGGGCTGTCCTCTTCTACTTTGGGCACCAGGACTACTGGGCTGAAGAAGGGGTGTTGGACGTGTGGGGAGCCACACTACCAGCGCGACTGTCCTGTGGAGAGGGCCAGAGTGTTCGGATCAGCCGGACCCGCTACCGTGGGAGATATGGGCAAGGCCCATTGGATTCATGCAGCGATGAATAACCGCCAAGCAGAGCACCAGTCGATGGTGCTCGAGATGATAGGTACTGTCGCTGACCAGACCCTTAGTATTTTGATAGACCCAGGAGCTACTGAGAGTTTCATTTCTAGTGCAGCGCTAAAAAGGATTAAGGTAAAGGCAGTCAAACACGATGAGTTTAGCTTCGTGGAGATGGCTTCAGGAGCCAAACAGAAGGTTGGACGAAAAGTTATGGGCTGTGCCCTTAACCTGGGAGAGTTTTTCATGAGGGTCAAATTGTACGTCACGATCTTAGGATATTATGACATCGTGATCAGTATGGATTGGTTGTAAATGCATGAGGCGATACTCAACTGTAATATGAAATGGTTGATCTTGGTTGATGATGAAGGACAAAGACATGTGATTGTAGGAAGGAACCAGGGAGTTTCCACGCGGTTCATCTCTTCCTTACAGTTACGGAAGAGTATGTGCAAGCGGTGAAAACTTTATGCGATCCTCACGCTAAACGAGAAGGGAGTAGCGGAAGGTCTAGAACACCTTTTGGTGGTGAAGGAGTTTGCGGACATATTTCCAGAGGAGTTGCCTGGGATGTCGCCAGAAAGGGAACTGAAGTTTACCATAGACCTGAAATCGAGAACTGAACCAATATCAAGAACGCCTTATCGGATGTCGACCCCAGAGTTGCAAGAGTTGAAAATGCAACTGAAGGATTTGTTGGACCTGGGACTGATACCTCCTAGTGTGTCACCGTGGGATGCACCAGTTATTTTCATACGAAATAAGGACGGATCATGGAGGCTTTGCATTGACTATCGTCAACTGAACAAGGCTACGATCAAGAATCAATATCCCTTACCAAGAATTGATGATCTGTTCGATCAAATCAAGGGTGCGACTGTGTTCTCCAAGATCGATTTGCAATCCGGGTATCACTAGTTACGGATCAAGGAGGATGACATCCCTAAGACCGCCTTTAAGACAAGATTTGGACATTACGAGTTTACTGTTCTACCGTTTGGATTGACAAACACCCCATGGGTATTCATGAGTTTGATGAAAGGGGTGTTCCGTGAGCACTCGGACAAGTTCGTCCAAGTATTCATTGACGATATCTTGATCTACTCTCGGACGATGGAGGAGCATGATGAGCACTTTGCCATTGGTACTACAGTGCCTTCGAGAGCACAAATTGTATGGGAAGTTTTCCAAATGCTCTTTTTATAAATCGAGGATTCACTACTTAGGGCATGTCATCTCCGACGAAGGTATCGTCGTGGATCCAGGCAAGGTTGAGGATATTATGGAATGGCCTGCGCCGACAAATGTCACATAAGTGCGTTGTTTTATGGGTTTAGCAGGATACTATCAACGGTTTGTCGAGGGATTTTCAAAGATAGCAAATCCGATCACAGAATTGCAAAAGAAAAACAAGAAGTTTGTCTGGACCGAGAAATGCGTGGAAGCATTTCGGAGGCTTAAGGAGTTGTTGACGACAGCGCCGATACTAAAGGTCCCTGACATGAACGCAGACTTTTTAGTATGAACTGACGCATCCAAGGAAGGTTTAGGCGGATTCTTGATGCAAGACGAACGAGTGATTGCTTACATTTCGAGGAAGCTGAGAAGGCATGAGGAGAACTATGTGACGCACGATTTGGAGTTATTAGCCATCGTATATGCCTTGAAGGTTTGGAGACACTACCTTGTTGGACGAAAATTTGAATTAAGGACTGATCATTGTGGGATGCAACACACTTTCACGCAAAGCGACCTGAACGCGCGACAACGACGATGGTCCGAATTGCTTAGCGAGTACGACTTCGAGATTACCTACATAAAGGGAACAATGAACAGAGTGGCGGATGCTTTGATTCGAAGGCCACGCATCTTTTCGGTGTTGCCTCTTCAAATGAATCTACGTGAGAATATTCTCACTTTACAGCGTGACGATGACTGGTAGAAGGAAGTCGAGGATTTTATCGGACAAAACACAATGATGGTACCACGATATAAGTGACTTTCTTTTCATAGCGATGGGTTATTGAGGTTTAGAGGTCAGATTTACGTACCGCCAAATGACGAGTTGAGGATGTTGATCCTGAGCGAGGCTCATAGAGAAGTTTACATGGCTCACCCAGGAGTTACAAAGATGAGGGCAGACCTTAAACCCTTATTCTTCTGGAAGGGAATGAAGGCTGACATAGTCAACTATGTGGCCAGATGTCTAGAGTGTCAACAGGTAAAGGCTGAACATAGACACCCGATAGGATTACTTCAACCACATGCCATTCCAGAATCGAAATGGGAAGTTATTTCGATGGATTTTATTGTTGGATTGCCACTGACGGCAAGGAGACACGACTCGATTTTTGTAGTAGTAGACACTCTGACGAAGAGTGCTCACTTTATTCCTGTCCGTACGACGTATCAGGAACCTGACATAGCGAGAGTTTTCATCAATGAGATTGTGAGGCTGCATGGCGTGCCTAAGAAGATTATATCCGATCGAGGATCGATGTTTACTGGATGATTTTGGATGAGTTTCCAAGAGGCCTTGGGAACCCAACTTAATTTTAGTACTGCGTATCACCGAGAGACTAACGGGAAGATCGAACGAACGAACCAAACCTTGGAAGACATGTTGCGCATGTACATGATGGACCAACAAAAGCGTTGGGAGGAGTTCTTGCTTCTAGTAGAGTTCTCTTACAACAACAGTTACCAAAGCACCATTAAGATGGCGCCTTTTGAGTTTCTTTATGGGCGACTGTGTCAGATGCCCTTGAGTTGGGATCGACTTGAGGATAGGGTGTTGGTGGGACCATACGTGATCCAAGAAATGGAAGAGAAAATGCAAACCATAAGACAAAGGATTAAGGAAGCGCAGGATCGACAGAAGAGTTATGCCGATGTGCACCGAGTCGACCGTAGTTACAAGGTCGGCGACCGAGTCTTCTTGCAGGTTAATCCGCATAAGAGTTCGATCAAGTTTGGAAAGGGAGCTAAACTCTCTCCTAGGTTCGTGGGACCTTTCGAGATCGTGGAGAGAAAGGGGCCCGTGGCCTATCGACTAGCCTTCCATGATTCTTTGAGGTGTATGCGCGATGTTTTTCATGTATCTTTTTTGAGACATTATATTAGTGATCCTACACATGTGATTGACCGGAGTTCCTTGCAGGTATCGGACGAGGGAGCGCTCACGGCTGAGCCGGTCCGCATCTTAGATCATCGCATTCGATAGTTACAACGTCGAACGATAGATCAGGTCAAGGTCCAGTGGGACAGTTATAGTCCGCACTCGGCGACCTGGGAGGATGCATATGATATGTGCCAACAGTTTCCATTTTTGTTTGATAGATAGACTTATGATATTGTGGTACTTATGATACTGTGGTGCTTTTATTTTGGCATTTATACTGAGAAACTTCGGGATGAAGTTTAGACCAAGAGGGGGTGTATGTAACATCCCTCTCTGGAGCACTGAGAAAACTTATTCTTTGAGGACACTTTCTCGCAAGTGATCTGGACTTTTATGATGTTAAACCATTTATACTTGATTATGATGCGATTGACAGACAACATGATCTTTTACTATTTGATGTAGACAGGTGCTATTGACTCAGTTTTATTGAGTGTGCAGGGTTTTTGACCTTGAGGATGCAGAGGCATCGATGGAACACCTTGGACTCTGGATTGAGCCAGGGAGTGTGCTATTTGGGTTGATTTATTTACTGTGATATTTCATTGATTTGATGATTTGACGTTGACATGTTCTGACACGATTGTCGATGATGCAGGATGATGATAACTTACCGACCAGACTCACATATGGAGTAAAGGGGCCACACACGATTTCCAGAGAGGTTGAGGGAGAGGAGTGGACAACAACCCTACCACCGCCTACTAGCACTCTCGCCGTGGCTCGAACTGTAGGTTAATGATTACCTAGTTCGAGAGGATCCACGATGCCGTGAGGGAAGACTACAACAGTCGCTCACGATGATTCTAAGGGGGGTGCAATAAGGCGGGGGCCTTATTCCTTAGAACCCTTAGTCTCCTACAAGTTCACCTGGCGGAGTGTTGACTCTAGGGGTTATAGATGTCTACCAATCAGTCCAGTTGGCGAGTGTCACCCTTGGAGCACGTGGTGCATCCTGAAGGGCACGTCGCACAAAAGAAACACAAGAAGTGAGTGGCACCCTTGGATCACGTGGTGCATCCTGAAGGGCACGTTGCACAAAAGAAACATAAGAAGTGAGTGGCACCCTTGGAGCACGTGGTGCATCCTGAAGTGCACATCGTGCAAAGGAAACAAACGAGGCGAGCGGCACCCTTGGAGCACGTGATGCATCTTTAAGGGCACGTCACGTTGATGTGGATGAAGGAAACAAACCTAAATATCCCTAAGACAATAACGCCTTAATAAATTCTTAAAACGACACCCATAAACAAATCGTCGTCCAGTTCTAAATGAAAAAACTTCTCTAAGATAAAAATTTCATTTAACCTTAAGGAAAAAGGCCCTAACTCTAACTCTAAAAAGAGCCTAACCCTAATTCTAAATGAAATAGCTCCTATGAATCTTGACCTAATCCTATACCCAAATATCATTAGTAATAAAAATTAACCCTAATAACCATTAAAATAATTAAGCAAAACATCATTATGAGATTTTAGGCTAGAGTTCGCAGCTCAATGCAGTGCAAGGAGAATACAATTTTTAGAATGTACTTGAGCTCTAGTTCTTGGATTTATTAGTGTTAACTTCATTCAACTACAACCAATATATCAACGGATACGTTTTAGTTAAATCGGACAATAAATTTCATTGAAGGCCTCTCCTTCTTTAAACGCAACCTGCAATGAGAGTTCATTAACTTATTGAAAGCATAACTCCCTTATGAATGCAATAGTTTTTCAAAAATTAAACTAATTAATAAATAAACGAATACCAAAAGACATAGTTTTGATTGACAGAACGCATAACCATTAGTGAATAAATTGAATGCTTAAGGGACTAAACTATATTCCTTAAAACTCATACATAAACTCAGATTGAACCAATAGTAATAAAATTATTTAACGAGCGGGAGTATAAAAAAATATATATATGAATTTAAAAATAAAATGAAAAGATGCTTAGCGCATTTACCTTTTTGAGTTTTTTTTTAGAAAGAAAAAAAAAATGAAAATAATTTTGGGGAAACGTGGGGGATGAGTGACACTTGTAAGACATAGAATTTTTAGAGGGTTTTTCATTAAAACTTAAAATAAATGTGATTTAGGTCAAAACTCGATAAAAAGAAAGGTGCATGGGGGAAGGGGGGATGAGCTATTAGGTATTGTTATGCTGCCGAAATTGGAAACTGGACTGATTGCTTGTGAGGAGTTGGGGATTTTCTCAGCTGTATTAGAGTGGTAGGTCATCCTTGGAGGCGAGCTGGGAAGCTAGGTATACCTTCTGGATTTGTGTGGCCCCTTTGCGGGTTGGGGGGCTAAGGGCGAAGCAGAGTACCCCTAGCGTTTGGCTGGGAGGTACCGGTGAGTCCTCTACAGTCGGCGAGTGGGAGCAGCATGGAGAGCGGGACGCGACACGAAGCGCGAGACGTCAATCCGAAGGGGGAGCGAAAAGGCACAGGTATGCTTTTCATATTTTTATGGTAGAATGTGTTAGGGTTTATGCAGGTCTGCTTATTAATGGAAGGGTAGAATGACTTGTTTTATCATTGTATTCGGGCCATAGGATAACTCAATGGGTTCTTGTTCGAGTTTGTTATCTTGGTATTCTGGAAAATGTAAAATCGTTTTGTAAATCGATCTGGCCGATGTAAAATCGTTTTATGTGTTCTGGGAAATGTAAAATCGTTTCGTTTTCTTTATTTACTATGGGCATTTCGTTTATTAACTTACCGTCATTTCGTTTTTACCTTGCCATGGTGTTTTTACATTTTGTTGTGGTTAATTGGGAAACCTTCTGTTTATAATTTAACTAGTCCACGGATCAAATCCCAACTAGACCCGATTGTCGCATGAAATATGGGTTTAATCCCATTAAAATGGCATAGGAAATGAAGTAGGGTTTGAGAGGCACGACCTTCTGCCCCACGATTTTGGTTGGTTTTTTTCTCTTCGTTTTTCTAAATTTGCTGAGTGAGGTTTGGTTCTGTCGTGGGGTATTGGAATTTTCTTGAGGCATGCCCGAGTAAACCCCTGTTCCTGTTTCTCACACCATGCACTCACCATAGCTTTCGACAATGTTCTATACTGCTAGCGATGTGTTCTGTTGCATTTTTTTAAGCTCTGTAAATCGTGTCCACTGACCTGCTTGGTTAATGCATTTGTAAAACCTACGAACTTACAACCTTTTCCTTATCTTCCCAGTCGTTTTCCCAGATCGCCTTAGGTGTCAGCGTTGACCTTCCAGGATTTCTTACTCGATTGTTCTGAACTGTATCAGGAGATATTGATGGGATGAGTCGATGTTATAAAATCTAATTACAATTGCATTTCCGTCTTGGATTCCCTCACTTTGGAAGGTCGTCTTACCCCTACCTCTACCAAGATGATTTTTATTACAACTTTCCCATTTTACAATGTTATTGTTTTTGGTTTGTTTTGCCTACCATTCACAAAATATTGACAGGGATATATTCTGTTACGCGTAGATGGCTAATACAACGATCTGGTTTATATTATTGTATTTTCATAGATTGGCTTCTCCTTCCCTAAGATCTTGACTTTTAAATAGTCTATTGAATGTGCTGGAATGCAATGAATATGTGGAGATGTAACGTAATGTCAGTAAAGTAATAAAGTGTTACTGCAAGGTAAATGTATGCAAACCGTGGTATTTAATTTGCATGCACCACCCAATAAAACGCAGTTGTCCCCTAATAACAAAACCTACGTGGAATATTATAAAAAGATGTAGCCATTTATGAGTTGAGTTTTAAAGGAGTGCTTCCCAATGTGAAACCTGTGTGGTATTGAGTTTGCAATATATATTAATTGTATACAAACGAATGCATGCAGCAACAGGAAAAATGTGGACTGACATGTGTAGTGTCCTTAATATATAAAGGTGGTAGGTAAAGAAATTAATCCTTCTTAATTATCTATGTGGCAATTGGATATGGCCCTTCCTTTTTTTTCATTAACGAAGGTTTTCATTTGGGGTATCGTTCCGACCTAAGCTGATGATTGTTTTAATGCAATTTGAGTATTAGTTAATACGGTCTCTTCAACCAATAGTTTAAACAATAATATCCTCCCTTATTTTTATCAATTATTACGTTTTGTGGTGGATAAAAGATTTTGTTATAATTCTATATCTATGAATTACATGTATTGCGATGGCATAAGAACCCCCTTTTTTTTAATAACTGAGTTAAGGTTCTACGTGAGCATAACAAAAACATTTTTTATTTTAATTGAGCTAGTTGATAAGAAATTTTAGTAGCATTACAACACATGTATTGATTTAAGATTTGTGTTTTTAAATGAATTATACCAGAATTAGATCTCCTCTCCTAATTTTTAATTTAGATGTTTGCCTAGACAACAATCGATAGAATAAAAAAAGGGAAAATTCTTGCATTTAGAATCTTAACTGTCCTTAGATGTCTATCTACTTCAATTGTAGAACAAGGGGTGCACAATATTAAAAACATCTTCAAAAATGGAAAATTATTGGAGAATTTGGATTCATGGATATGTAGTCCTTGGGTTTAATTTGATTGATTAAGTGTTATGATTTCTTGGGCCATGATTTTAAGGTGATTTATCACTGGTTGTGTTTAGACCTTATGATAGTGAATGATTGTTAGACCTTATATGTCTTTTCGCAATAAATTAATTGATGTTACTCTTGCGCCTCAATTTAAGGTGATGTATAATTTAAGGTGGGTGAACAATTAAGTACATAGATTATTGGCGTATCATTTAATAATGCTATTTAGATGAAGGTATGTTGGGCCTCGACTTTGCTTCCTATTGTGTCTTGGAATAAACTTAATGATTCTCTTATGCCTTGAAACGTAATGTGGTTATATTACTTGCGCCTTGATTATAATGTTGATGTACGACTAGTTAAGTAGTTAAACTCCCTTACGTCATGAATAAGTTGAGATTATTCTTTCACCCTTCGTATGTTGACGTTGATTATGTTAAATTTTTTTCTCTTGCACCATTTAATTGTTGATGTGTACTTAATTAAGTAATTGGGTTTATTGTGCCATGGAAGATGTTGATACTTGTCGAACCGGTAACTAGCCTACTTTAGCTCTAGTGAAACTTGTTGATGTGTGTTATTCGTCTAGTCTAGAGACAAGATGTGATTGATTTAGTAGGAGGTAGGCACCTCCATGTAGCCTATTATAGAAGTCCGGGTTTGTGATTATTTTTCTGTGTATAGAATCCAGTGTCGTATCAAGAGTCTCGGGCCCCTTAAAGGCAGGGTTTCCACTCTTGCGACACACCTGACAGAGATTACTAGTTTATGCCTGAGCAGTTGGCCAGGAGCCTATCTGACCTTCTCTCTCTTCGGAACAGAGGACTAAGATTAAACGCCCTGATTTCCTGTGCAGAAATAGTAAAATCTACTATTATGGATTCTTCCTTATGTCTATGGTCGTTTAATGCTTGCAGTTACTTGTTGTGCGCCTTGTGTCTTCTTGTTGTGATCATCGTGGTTGCGTCTTGTTAGTCGTCGGGTGGTGACGTAGAGTCAAGTGTGTCTATTTCCTTTTTACATGCGTGCACACACCTTAAACCAAAAAGAAAAAAAAAAAAAAAATTGCACCTGTTACCAGAGTTGTTGTCGTAACGAGGAGGTCGTTACATTAGGTCTTGTTTGATTTCCTCCATTGGGGACTGCATGGTTGTATTTATGGTGGCAACATTGGCACTGAGTTGTTTAACTTATTGTTGGGTCTTGGTGATACTATATTTCAAGGTATTGAAGTGAGCTTCCAAGTCTTGGCTATGGGTATGGGCCATGAGGACGAGGGAACCAAAAAGGGGTGGGTGGGGTCAAAAAATTTGCTGAAAAATTATATGTATGAATGTGATAAGGGAAAAGAGATGAATTTAATGGAATAGGTCTCAAATAATGGTGAATTTTTTTCCAGATGAATCTAGTGGAATAGGTCTCAAATAATGGTGAAAAAGATTCCAGACTTTTTTTTTTTTTTTACACCTGCAGAGTTATACTCCGGTCTAAAGAATACTGCAGTTATGAAATGCCCAAATGATTAACCAGGAAGAAATGTTTATTGATTTGGCAACCCAAACACAGTTGCGCGGAAATAGATCTTGTATGTTTTAATTTGTTTATGTTTTTTTCCCCAAGGTTTAGGTATTCAAGGGTTCTACAGAAAAGGGTTTTCCCTATGCTATAGCTCTCTGATATACATGCAGGATCCAACAGTAGTACTTGGACCAATATCTCAGGGAACTAACTAAGGAGGATAGATCGTACACTTAGCCGTACTACCCAACTACCTAGGTACTAGAGAATATCTTCCTGACTGTTGTTCTCGGTGGAACTATAGGAGTCAGGCGACTGATCGGTTTATCTAAAGAGGGTTTCAGGTAATCTAGGTCGATCCATACACAGGTGTTGTTTGATGCGCTACCACTCGAAGGGGTACCAACAGGGGTTACAAGGGTGGCCAATAGATGTGTGCTTAAGTACCACTTGTATTTCCTGCATGTATGAATCCCTCAACCACGAGTTTATGCGCGTAACGATAGATCTCTATGGCTTAAAGAAACCATAATACGTCTCTATCCTGGAAAAAAAAATTAACCCACACTTTCTGTTGAGGAAAGTTCTCTGATACCACTTGTAATATACCCAATCTAAAAATATGCAGAACAAAAATAAAATGCTAGAAATGGCAGAATAACAACAATATAACCAGAACAATCACCACAATAACACTGAAATGATATAAGAATAACAATAGAAATAACACTTTGATTCTGAAAGCAATGTTCACGGGCCTCTTCGAGGGGGCAACGTCCAGTTGAGCATAGATCTATTACAATAATATCCAAGATAGGGTTCTCATACCCTCGACTCCTATTTATACTAAATATGCCTATCAAAAGAAGCATCTAGAGGAAGATCCTTCTAGAAGTGGAAGCTTCTATTAGGTCTTCTTACATTCGACTTATTCTATTTTATTGCAAGGCCTTGTTAATATTGACCTTTATTACATACAAATATATTGTTATACCTATGTGTGGGTTAGGACCCTAACATTTGGGCAGTGGCTTCTCTTTGGTCTTACATGTCCTGTGGAGTACTTGGTACTATTTGCATCTCTAGATCTGCTATTCTCTGTTGAAGCTATTGGATGTCTTCAGCAAGGTGCGCTACTTGATGCTCCATTGGGTCTTCCTCCTTTTGATATAAGATTGTCACAAAGAGAAGTGCTACGCTGACTGCTTCTTTTAATCCAACCTGCTCTGTGGGTAGTTTTTCTTTCTCATGTTGGATCTGTGCTTTCTCCTCTTCAAAATTTTCTTGTAGGTCATCCTTCTACTGCGCAACTCGACGTTGCTCTATCATTTCCTCTTGGGATTGCTTTAGGGAAACCGTGGGCTGTTATGTTTATTCGTGTGCATGACAAAGGCGAGCTTCAGTCACATTGGCTAGTCTGCAGAGTTGGGTAGGCTCATATCCCAACTCTGTTTCTTCTGATGGCGGGGCCGCAGTGGATGTTGCGTGGCTGGATTGAAGGGCCTATTGTAACCCTCACAGTTCTGCTTCAATTTTCTCATACATGGTCTCTTGCTTAGCTTCGTTTCTCTGTAAAATATATCTTGAGGCATCTGATACAACTGCGATGATGAAGTCAAAGTCATCGAGCATGAGCACAGTCTGCATCTTGCTTTTACTAGCTTTTGACTTCTTCCGTGATGTGGGTTTCGTGGGAGAAACCTTTATTTTGTGAGATGGATTTGCGTCATCAGGGGGATTCTATGGCGGTGTTACATCACCTTGCTTATGTTGATCTTCTTTTCCATTGTTCTCTTATTTATCTACTTCGTCATCACCTCCTCCTCTAGGTGATTCTGAAGCAGTTTCTTCTCATGCACTGCTCAGCTCCTGGACTTCTTTTGTCTTCTTCCTTCTACTAGTTCCAGGTGTATCATGCCCTTCACGAGTGATCATTGGGATTCCGATTAGTTCAGGATCGGACAATTCTGCAGGGTCAATAGGGATAAGGAGCTCTGTAGGCCACTCCTTAGTTATTTCTTCTAGGTCCTCCTTTGTGAGTTTGTAATAACTCTGTAGTACTTCTTTGTGTTTGTCTCCGTGCACAGTGATGTAGATAAAATGTATGTCTGCGTGGAACTTGACAAATGGCCTGACGTTGTGCAGGGTGTTTGGCGTTATACAAGGGACAACCTCAATAGCCCTCTTTAACTGTATGTGTGGAACATCCTTTTTTATTGTCATTATTTTCCCATATCTCTTGAATACCAGAGCGAAGTGAACTTCATGACTAAGGGTTCAGATGGCTCTAGTTCAAGGAAGGTCGCACCTTCCGGAAGGTCGCACTTTTCGGCATCTCCCAAGCTATGAATGTGATGAGGATCAACAACCAACTAAAATGGAACTCATATCCCTGATCCTGAGCTTCACGATAGTCTTGGTATAACTGGTTCATTAAGTACTTTTCCCAGTTCATTTGTATCCCCTTCACGCATTTTCCTGCGAGGTCAACAACAAACCCTGTGACCTGTGTGGGTCTGTTCTTCCGGACTAGCTTACCAGCAATCAATTAGCAAGTAAGGTGCATTGTGCCATTCTGTATGGAGGCTACCTTGTAGCCTCGCTTCCCCTTATCCACATCACCATATGTATCTTTAATATTTTGTGCTAGGGCACAGTCTACAACCTTCCCTAGGTAAAATTCTTGCTGGTTTGGTTCCTACATGCTCAATCCAGTGATCTGATGGATCAGTGTCGGATCAACGGTGATTCATCTATCTAGCCACAAATAACTGCCATGGAAGATCTACAGTAGGATCTTAACACACACGTTAACCTCCTAGTGCCTTCCAAAATGGGGTATTTTCATTACGTTCAGGATGGTGGACTATGCGAGGTCCATAGTCCATGGTTGGGGGATTATCCTCGACTTCTTCCCCTTCGTCCTAGTCAAATACTTATGAGGAGCGAGCATTCTGAAGTTCTTGTGATCCCCTAGATTAAATTCATTGATATTTAGTGTCATGATGTTATCTAGTTGAGGCTTCCCCTTCAGGAGGTACGCAGTAACCAAGGTGTAGTTGAAGTCCTTGGGGACACTATCACGATTCACTACGTCGGCCAGAGGCGGGATGTAGTCGGGTAGGATGGATGGGATTAACTTCATGTTTTCCAAGTCATCTTGATGCTTGGTTATTTTCTCGGTCGTAGCTTGGGATGGTCCGGATCTGCGAGAAGTCGACGGGGAGTCTTGCACTCCTCACATTGATGAGGCTTGAATGCCTATGGACATCACTCTTTCTACCATTATATCAATTAAAATTTCCTCTACTAAATTTTCCACATCACTAAGCTCGTTCGACATGCACGCTCGAGATCAGATATCTTAGGCTGATGAACAATTTCTCAATGTATTAGAATGGATGGAAAGGTCCCAATAAGCACACCACAGTAACAATGAGTTCTCTTGTTGGCTCGAATACAATTCATGAAAGTGTGCTCTGCACAACATTCGACGAACTAAGTAGACAAGGATGTAACAGGTCCCTTCAATGAACAAGAGGCCTTCATCAATGCAGTTTTGTCTGTTACAACACGATCCAAATGGTCTGATGGCAAGCTTGTTGATCATAACTATTGTTCTAACTGTTCGGGAACATCAATCTAACGATTATAATGCCTCCAATGGTCATATTGCTCTACCATGGTGAAGTGTCAATCTGAGCTGCTTTGATATTTCAGCGAAGTTCAAATTCTGGAGACCTTCCTTCTACGAAGTCTTCTCTGGAACTTCCTGTAATTTCTCTAACTTTGATTTCTTCTTGCTGAGATTTCTAGCCTTCTTCCCTGTGATCTGTGTCTCGGTATTCCTCTTTCCATTATGATTCTTATCCCCTCTTGGCATAGTAACTTCACGATGGTGATGGTATTTACTATGGTTCAAGGGAAATATGTCTTCTTTGTCTGGGGTAGGTTCTCTACCCTCTTGTACAGACAGGTGTTTCAAGTATTCTTGTGTTCTTTCAACTTTGACATCCAGATTTATGGTCCTCAGTGGCTTCGACTGGTTTTCTTGTTCTTCCAATAAGTGTGCTATTCTCTTAGCCATGAAGTCCCTTAATTATTTCTTTGTCTGTTCTAGAGCTTCCTCTTCTTTTCTTCGGGTCTGATCTTTCTCAATCGAGGATTTTCCTAGTAACATAGAAAATGGGGCATTGTTCTCAATAAATTTAACAACCTCAAATTCTTCTTTTTTCGAAGTGCCATGAGCACTCATATATGTTTGGGTAAGTCTTCCACATAGGGTTATCAACTTTCCTCTAAATAACCCTATTCCTCCCAACGAAGGGATCATAGCAGGATTTCCTAAAATTTCCCAAGTTCTTTCTGTCATAATGTTCACATGTGTTTCCTCATCCACGACACAATCTATGTCAAAGTCTCCTATTCGTGTTTCTATGCACTCTTTCTCTTTGAAGATATCTGATAAGTTCATATCTCTGTGGTCATTCAGGGTTTCCTTCATTTATAGTAATACAATCTTTGATTCTTTCTGGGGTTCTGCCATGGTCTCAGTTTCTTGGTCTTCCTCAGGGTGTTTTTGTCTCATATTCATTCTTTCAACCTTAGCAATCATTCTAAGGAAATCCATAACATCATGGTCCATAGCTTTACAACAAAGACAATTAGGTTCTCTACCATGGCATGCCTTAGCAATATGTCTCAGTCTTCTGCAATTGTAACAAAGAGTTAATCCTCTCTTTCTCTTAAATGATCCCCAACCTTTCTTGTACTACGCACGAGGATCATAGTAACTAACCTGGAAAAAACTCTTCCTAGGATCCTACATCCATTTGTTATTCCAAACATTCTTTCTATGCATAGGAATAACATATATTTCATTATTTCTATCAGATCTATTCATATCAAACCTTCTTTCTTCTATATGTGCCCTAGTTTTCAAACTAGGACAAAATTTATCAAACATACCTAGATTCATATTTTCAAAAATAAAAATCCACTTATCTTACCCTTAACAAAGCACAAATATCTCAGATCTTACCTCTTTTCTTCAAATCAGACTTCTCTTCTTAGCACAGAGCTTCACAAGTCAAGTAGACTACTGCTCACTAAAGCAATAGATCTACGCACAGAGATTTCTTTCTTTTCCTCAGTTCCCAACAATCACAGTTTTAGGTCTCGGTAACAGAACCATTTTTTGGCATAGGGGAAGACTTAGGGTTCAACGCACCAACAAAACCCTAACTACTGACCTTTTTGGCAACACCTGTGAAGCAGATGAAGTCTCACCAAAGGTAGAGGCAGGGGTGGTTGTAGGACTCCAGTGTCTGCAACCTTAGTTGGGATACAGATATGTGATTACAACACCTTAATAGAGCACTTAGTAGTTTTCATTCATTATTACTTATCCTTTGTCTACAACGTAGATAAACCCTATCTACAATGCAATGCAGTATTCAAGAAGATTCAACACATTCAAGCACTAAGCATATTAGCATAGATCAGATCTATCATCTTATTCACATCACGAAGCACTAAGCTATCATATTAGATACATCTAAACATACATTACTACTCTAAGCATAAATCATATGATCCACAAAACAACCATAATGCACAAAGAAACCACAACACAGGATATACGTGGCTCACCCCCATCCTGGGGCTACATCCACCAAATCTTCTTCTCTTTATTGTCTTCTGTCAATATTCTACATGCACAGAGCATCAAAAGGTCCTACTCTGCATAGGACATGAGATCTGCATGCACCTCACCAGATCCTCCTTCCCTGAGCTAGGTTACAGCACAAATCCCTTACATAGTTTCTTATAGTCACTTGAACTTAGTCTTGCAAGTCTCACATAGTATACACAAAAGAATTTACAACTATTACTTTCACTTAACACATTGGCCTTCACTTTCTCTTAGCACTTAGCATCACACCCTTGCACACCTACTTACATCACTTAGATTTCTATTTATACATTACAAAATGGGCCTAAACATGGGTAAACCCATGGGATGACATCCCCATACCTGTTACATAAGCCCAAAACCCAAAAATCCCTAAAAAGGGGCCAAGCTTCTACGATATCCTCTTCATCTTGGGCTCCGCCTTTGACAGCCTATCGAAGTCCCAAAATAGGTCAAACCTGACCAAGGATCTCCAAAACTTGGTCAAGGGCCAACATTCCACCAATAATATTTCAACCTGGACCATCCTCCACATGAAGGATGTCTATCCACCAACAATCTTTCCTACCTAGACCATTCTTTGCTTGGATAATGTCTATCCATCAACACATTAGCTATCCATCTAGCTAGAAATCATCTCCAACACTAGTGGCAGTCTCCATGGAAATCATAATAATTCCATCCAATAGAAAACCACTGTGTCTATCCATAGTAGTACACAACTACTATCCAGTGGTACACAAACACACCTAGTAGCACACAACTACTAACCAATGACACATAGTCACAACCAGTGGAACACATCCACCAAAGTAGCATGCAACTACTGTCCAGAGACATACATTCTCCACAACAATCATATCATCTAATATCAACCTACATAGCAATATCATGATACAAACTTAGTCATCTAGGCCATTCTTCCACTCACATCTGTGAGATATGGAAGAGCTTCTGCCCTTATAAGGTAAAACATCATCCATGGGCTATCTAGACTGTTCTTCCCAAGCATAGAAGAACAATTGTCCCTGATTTATGAGCTTGTACCATTCACCTAACTGGGCCATTCCTCTAGAACTAATCATAGTGAAACCTAGAGAGAGTGAGTGTGCCCTAGGGAATGCCTTTCCCTGATTGTTGAGCCTGGACCATTCCTCCAACACTAATCATAATGCAAACTAGATATAATGAGTCTGCCCTAGGGAATGACTGTTCGGACCATTTCCTATGGAAATGATTGTCCTGCACCAACCTCCAAAACAGAGCATTCTTTGAAATTTCTCATAATTGTGAACTTCGAAAGAATGATTGTCCAACAAGGAAGACCATTCTACTTGAACACTACTGAAAGTGACTTCCAAGAAGAATGATTGTCCTATACCATTCCCCCATATTGACCGTAATGGGAATCGTTGTCTATTGTACATCAACAATATATTATAACATTTTCATTACGAAAATGACTGTCCAATCTAGACCATTTTCCAAACTGGAAAATGACTATCTATTAGAAATCTCGAACCACTTTCCGGACTGGAAAGGAATTGCCCAACCTGGACGGAAAATGACTGCCCATAAATAAATAACATATCAATGCTCCCTCCCAACTTGGCAGTAATCATTTCATTTTCAATAAGGAAGTCGTATCCACGAGCCTTAGCTCATCCCTTAAGTATGAAAAGTTTTCATCTTGGACAAAGGCTTTACCAAAATATTTGTTATCTTGTCATCTGTGGAGATATATTAGAAAACTAGTTCTCCCCTATGGACTTTATGACAAATAAAATAATTCTTGATCTCAATGTTCTTCAACCTCTCATGGAACACTGGTTTCTCTGAAAAATTCACACAACTTTGATCATCACAATCTATCACGGTCAAATCCAACACCTGATCAGACAGTCCAAAAACCAACTTACGGAGCCACACAACTTCTGTACAAGCATCACAAGCTACAATATACTCTGCTTCGGCATTTTTGAGTGCATCAAACTTCTGTTTCCTTCTATCCCATGACATCGTGGAAAAGATCAAGCTAAAATATATCCAAGTATCACTTCTTCTTTCATCTGCACTCCCTGCCCAATATGAATTGATAAATCCATGTAGTTGTATATCATAACTTAAACATCCTACACAACAAATATCTGACTGAGTATTCTCTGAATACATTAATGAGACAATCAATTGTTGATACATAGAAAGATCTAATGGATTAGAGTCTTTCAACTTCTTCATATACGTCATCATAGGATTTTTCCATGGATTTACAATCAATCATCGCGGACTTTTGAAGAACCATTTAAATATACTTCCACTGTCATAGGAATTTTTCACCACGCGTTTGCTATACATGAGAGGCTTTGCACCAAGTTTGCTCGAATACATACAAGGTCTTCTTCCATCTGCATAGAAGGGTCTCTTTTTGGTATACCTCAATGTTGTGATTATCATTGATGGCAGGTGTGATTGGCATTGATGGCAAGATCATAGTATGCAACGATGGCAAAATAGGGACAACAAAAGCACGGGAGGAGAAGCGACAGTGATCTTTGGATCCCATTGATAATTCCCGATGAATGTCAGATCTGAGCCTGAAGTCCGACCGACATTGGATCCAGGAGAACCTGCACGTTCTTTAAAGAGCAAGGTGAAGTGGTGTTATGAAATCTCGAAGGCAGGAGGACAATTTTGGATACCGGGAGTTGGAAGAGTCAAGACTCTTCGTCATCAAGAGTCCCGGAATCGTGAAATGCGAAACCCCAAAAACCTGAAACCTAAAATAGGCACACCAACAAAGAATTTCAAAGATCAGGAAATAACTCCATTTCAAAGTCCCGGATACTGGGAGTTGAAGTGTCAAAACACTTCACCACAGGATTCCCAGAATCACGAAATGCGAAACTCCGAAATCTCGAAAGCAGGAGACAGTTTCGGATACCGGGATTTCGGATACCGAGAGTTGGGGATGTCAAGAACTCTTACTACAGGAGTCTAGAAGTCACAAAATGCGAAATTGTGATATGCTAAACCACGATATAATATCAACCATTGGATTGAGGACAAAACTAGAGTGTCGATCCAAGAAGGATAAGTGGCGAAAGATCATCCTTTTGCTGACTGGAAAATCAAAGGAACAGGGTTCCCTAACCTCTCGAACTCGTGATACGCGAAATCGTGAAATAACCTTAGCCGTCAGATCGAAGTTTGATCTAGACCGTTGATCCGACCCCATTTCAGAGTTTCAGATACCGGGAGATGGAGGAGTCAAGTGTTGAGACTTCTCATCACAGGAGTCCCGAAGTTGCAAAGTGGAAAAGTCGAAAAGCTGATCTGACTCCATTTCGGAGTTTCGCAGACTGGGACTTGGAAGTGAAGAACATTCACATCAAGAATGTTGAAATTGAAATATATGAAATCGTGAAGTGATCTTGGCCGACAGATCCAGGAGGTGAATGTGGCAGACCACGTAAGAAAGGACAGGTAGAAGACTATGAAACATGGCACATTTAGACAATGACAAGTGTCAAGTTGATTTGGCATTTCAAGCCACTAGAAATCATAATTCTGAGTGACACATGACAACCATTCGAGTCACAACACATCATCGAGTTACGCAAGACTGAACTCACTACGGGAGTTTTTTCTTCGGGAGTGTTTAATTCCATCACTCTCCCAAAGTTTCGAAGGCTGAAGTCCTGGGGCAGAGGATAGTCGTCCAATCACCATGGATCGAGGACCGTTGATCTGGAGATCGAAGCACTTGTGTGATTAGAGAGGGGTCATATTCTGGTGGTCACATCGTCGAAGAGCTGTAGAGAAAAACTTGATGCGGCAAGATCCATTTCGGAGTTTCGAAGATCGCGACTTGGAGAGTCGAGATGCCTCACAATAGGATTGCCAAAATGATGAAATGAGAAACACGTTTTGGCTCAACCTATGGTCACATCGGCGGAAGATGAAGGAAGGAGCTAGTGCAACCAAGATCAATTTCGGTGTTTCAAATATCAGTACGTGAAGCATAAAGAAACCTTAATCATAGGAATCCCGAAATGCCGAAATGCGAAACAGCGAATTAAACGCAAGACCCTACAAAATCCATCCAACGGTGCAAGTGATTTTGAATATGATCAGAGGGATACTATTGCACTTCACATTGTAACTGCTAGAAATGACTGATGGTCTCTGCCAAAGGATGAGCTCGACCATGATGAAGAAGACGAAGAGTCTCAACTGCTCGAGAGGCTAAGGAATCTCAGTATAATGCCCAGTGATGCTGGACGTGTGGGTGGAAACGCCAGAAAAGCTGAAAGAGTTGCAATGATGATCAAGTAGAGTACTTGACATGAGGAGGAGAAGTACAATAGAGAGTGGGTGGAGGTTGTAGGAAGGGAGAGGTGGAAAAGGGAAGTGTGAGTAAACACCCCGCTGTGGAGAAGAGTGGGAGGGGGAGGGCATGCCGGAGCTTGGTGCATATTGCATACACAAGGAGTACAGAGACTATAAGAATGGAGAACAAGGAAGAGATATGGGTTGTTGAGGTTGAGTGTGATTGAGGTGTGAAGAAGGATGCAGAGCGCAGCAACAGAAATTCACAGAAGGGGAATGGTGCATTGAAGGGATATGGCACAAAGAGCATAAAAGTCAAAAGAACAAAAAGCGTAAGGAGTGTGCAGAAGACACTGATGCAGACAGAGTAGCCCAGTGTAGTAGAACAATGATGAGACCGATAAGTCATTGAATAACTTGATATCACTGTAATAAGTCTTAATAACAAAGATTTAGATTTCAGGGTGGTAGGGAGGTTCTAGGGAGGACTATTGTACTCAGAGGTTCAAGTGGGTTCTTGAACACAGGGAGTTGTAGCTTCCTTCTAGTTGGTGCTAGAGAAACCATGGAGTTGGTGCTTCCTTCGAGTTGGTGATAGATAAACTAGGGAATTGGTGCTTCCTTCTAGTTGGTGCTAGAAAATCCAGAGAGTTGGTGCTCTCAACAAGTAGTAGCTTGCAAAACAGAGGTTGTAGCCTAATTATGAGTTGGTTCTCATATGTATGATAATGTAAAGAATGTAAAGATTACTTATCATATAAAGAAGAAGAGGTTTTTACCCTATATGGGTTTCCTCAAGAAATATCTATCTCTGTATATCTCATATGTGTGACTGATGTTGAATGTTCTATTGCTTACTTCCATGTATTGATGTGACTATCATTAAATGTTGGGTAAAGAGTTTAAAATAAGCATAATTGTTTAAGCCCAGTAACAACTGATTCACCCGCCCTTCTCAGTTGTCCAACAAGTGGTATCAGAGTCGACCCATTTTTATCTAAGGGTATATCCTAGAGCTTAAACATGTCAAGTCATGAAGGAAATTCAACCAATAAGGCCCCTCTGTTCAATGGAAGAATCTTGGCCTTCTGGAAAGTTAGAATGAGAACCTACGTAATGGCTTTAGGTGCGGATGTCTGGGATGTGGTAGATACTGGTTATGTAAAGCCAGTTGTACTAGCTAATAAGGATGACAAGCTAGAATTTAGCTTCAACACTAAGGCTCTAAATGTTATCTTGAGTGGGCTTGCAGAAGCAAAATTCATAAAAGTTATGCACCTAGGAATTACCAAAGAAATGTGGGACAAACTCATTAGCAGTTATGAAGGTAATGAGAAGGTAAAGGATGCCAAGATTCAAACCTACATAATACAATTTGAACAGTTGAAGATGAAGGAATATGAAACTGTTGAAAAATACTTTCTGAGAGTAGAAGAAATGGTAAATGAAATGAAAGAACTTGGTGAGAAAATTGAGGAACCTTCTTTAGTTCAGAAAATTTTGAGATCTCTACTAGATAGGTTCAACCCGAAGGTCTCTGCTATTGAAGAACTTAATGATCAAAAAACCTTAGAGTTTGATCAACTTCTAGGAACATTGAATGCATATGAAATGAGAATAGTTAAAGATAAACCCACCTCCAGAGAAGCATCATTTAAGGCAGACGAGAATGAGTATTCGGAGCCAGTTGAAATTGAATCGAAATTTATGAAGAGACTAAAGAAGGGATTAGGAAAATATAAAGGTAAACTACCTTTCAAATGTTTCAACTGTGGTAGGATAGGTCATTTTTCAAATAAATGTACCCACAAAAGAAAGGATCAGACATGTGATGATGAGGAGAAGCACAAACACAAAAATTTCTTTAAACAGAATAAATTTAAGAAGAAAAGTCTTTGCGTAAACAATGATGACGATCTTGCAGATGAGGAAGACAATGAATCCACAATTGAAGATAAACTAAATGACTTCATACTTATGGCCAAAGAGGATTATGATAATATAAGCACAGGAAGTGATGCTAATGAATAAGAAGTTGTGGTTGACATGGAAGGAGAACTGATCAGTGCACTGGAAGAGATTGACAAACTAAGAATTAAGAATAGAAAGCAAAGACAATTGTTGATACAGTTCGAGAAAGACAGTAAAGAACCTGATGAAGACCTTGTCCTACTAAAAGTGGAATTAGAAGAGGCAAAGAAAATCGAAGACATTCTAAAATGACAGTTATCAGAAAAGAAGGCAAGATGTGAAGCCTTAGAACAAGAAGTAGTGAAAACTAGGAAAGAGATGGAGAAGTTTCAAGCCTTGTATAATCAGAATCTTTCAAGTATCAAAGCCTTAGAAGGATTAGCCACCATTCTGAATCAGAAAAGGAATCCAAAGATTAAAACTAGTTTGGGTTACGAAGAGGGATCAAGTAGTGATAAGCCAAGAAACGAAGAACCCATCAAGTTTGTCAAATCTACAACGAATGACAACAACAAACCTGCAGAAATAAAGGAATACAATCATCCGCCCAGGACGAGTAAAGAAAAAACTGCCAGGAATGAATCTGTAGAAAAAAGAAATAATGCGCTCCCTGCTGAAAGACGTCATCAACATGGAAGAAAATGATTTGCTCAAACAAGACAACCATTTTCCATGTACAACTTTTTTTTCTATGGCTATTGTTTCTACTGTTATAACTGTGGTCACAAAGCTGCAAATTGTTCCTTAAGACTTAGACATGATCAATTAAGATTTTAAAGGAATAAATACTTGCCACAACAAAGAATGATACAACCAAGTAACAAACCTTCACAGATTGAAAATTGCCAAATTAAGTCTAGAGACATGCAACTAAGGAGGTCAAGAAATAATCAACAGTCAATGAGTAGACAATGTTGCAACAATAATTTTGACCTATTGAACAATGAGATTGAATTCTACATCAGTCATAACTATGGACATAAATCTGTTGACTATCGATTAAGGAACTATGAACCATATTTGAATTCCCCTGCTGAAAATGTCAAGGTTTGGAAGAAGAAAGAAAGTGACAAGTGTGGATTAGTGTTGTCAGCTCAAAGAAAAATGAACCCTTGGTATATAGACAGTGGATGCTCCAAAAATATGACAGGATACAAAGGTAAGTTTCTATCTCTAAGTGAAAGAAAATCAGGAAATGTAACGTTTGGAAATGATGCTCCAGGTAAAATAAAGGGTAAAGGGATGGTGAGTTTAAGTAATGGAAAAGTAAAAGCCCAAGATGTTCTACTTGCAGATGGGTTGAAACATAATCTTCTCAGTGTAAGTCAAAGGTGTGACAGAGGATGTGAAGTGGTGTTCATGTCCAAGGACTACAAAATAAAGTCTGTAAACTCAGGACAAGTGGTGGCCAAAAGCACAAGGATAGAAAATAACGTATATGTGCTGAAAGAAAATAGAGAAGGGTGTCATCTAAGAAAACATGATGAAAGTTGTTTATGGCATAAGAGACTTGGACATTTAAACTTTTACCACTTAATCAAGCTCAAAAATCTTGAGGAAATAAAAGATCTTCCGAGAATATCAAAGCCCCAAGATTCGATGTGTAAACCCTGCCAAGTAGGAAAGCTAACCATGACACAGTTTAAGTCCAACAGCTTTACCTCAATAGAGAAACCACTCTAACTAGTTCATATGGATTTATGTGGACCATCAAGGCAGGAAAGCATAGTGAAGGAAAATTACTTCATGTTGATTATTGATGATTACTCCAGACTTACTTGGGTTGCCTTTTTCAAGGGAAAAACTGAAGCATTTGAGAAGTTTAAAATATTTAAGGCTTTAACTGAGAATCAAACAGGAAAGAGGTTAAAGGTAGTAAGATCAGACAGAGGAGGAGAATTTATGTCAAGTGATTTCAAGGAATTCTGTGATAAGCATGGGATCAAGAGAGAATACACAATCCCAAGAACTCCTCAACAAAATGGAGTAGTTGAGAGGCAAAATAGAACAGTGCAAAAAATGTCCAGGTCAATGATGAATGAGAAGAACATTGGTCAAACCTACTGGGTAGAATCAATACACACAATAGTCCATGTTCTTAACAAAGCCCACCTCAGACCACAAAGTGACAAGACACCTTATGAACTGTGGTATGGGAGACCTGCTTCAATCAAACACTTCAAAGTCTTTGGGAGTAAATGTTACATAAACATTAATGATGAGAACCTTGGAATATATGATGATAGGGGAAGGTATCTTCTTAGGGTATGCTACAAACAGTAAAGGATACAGATTCTATAATAAGAGGCTGCATAAAATGGTTGACGGTATTGATATAAAAATTGATGAAGGAATCCCAACAAGAGAGGTGTACAATAATGAGTCGTCTATAGAGGACACATCTAAAGCTGAAGATGAACATGTCCAAGAATTAGAAAATGAAGACTCTGAATCAAATGAAGACATAGATACTTAGACAGATTCAAATCAGCAGACAACTTCAAATTCCTCCTCCAAAATCACTCAAAAGAATCATCCTGCAAGTCAGATAATTGGTGAAAAAGACAAAGGTGTAAAAACTAGGAGAAAGATAATCAAAGACACCGAACAATCACATATAGATTTCATATCCATGTTGGAACCCAAGAATTTTAATGAAGCTAGAAAAGATGACCATTGGGTTAAAGAAATGAATGATGAACTTGATCAGATTGAGAAAAACAATACGTGGGAGATAGTTCATAGACCTGAAGGTAAAAATATCATTGGTTCCAAATGGATATTTAAGAATAAGTTGAATGAGAAGGGACAAGTTGTTAGGAACAAAGAAAGATTGGTCTGTAAAGGATATACTCAAATAGAAGGACTGGATTTTTATAAAACATTTGCACCCATAGAAAGATTAGAAGCTATGAAAATGTTTGTTTCCTATGCTTGTCATAAAAGGTTTAAAGTCTATCAAATGGATGTCAAGTTAGATTTTCTAAATGGATATTTAAGTGAAGAAGTCTATATGGAACAACCATAGGGTTTCGAATTGTTTGATAACCCTGACTTAGTATGCAAGATGAAGAAAGATTTATATGTTGGACAACTGAGAGGGGGGGCATGAATCAGTTGTTACTGTGCTTAAAAAATTATGCTTCTTTTAAACTCTTTGTTGAGACACCAAATGATGATCACAATAATGCATGGAAATAAACAATGGCACATCCATAATCAGTCACATATAAGAGAAACACAGAGATAGATATTTCCCGAGGAAACCCATACAGGGTAAAAACCTCTTTCTCTTTATCTGATAAATAATGGTTACAATATTTACATTATCATACATATGAGCACCAACTCATAATGAGGCTACAACCTCTGTTTAGCAAGATGCAACTTGCTGAGAGCACTAACTCTCTGTTTTCTCTAGCACCCACTAGAAGGAAGCACCAACTCCCTGGTTTTTCTAGCACCAACAAGAAGGAAGCACCAACTCCTTGGTTTCTCTAGCACCAACTAGAAGGAAGCACCAACTCCCTAGTTTCTCTAGAACCAACAAGAAGGAAGCACCAACTCCCTGTGTTCAAACACCCACATGAACCTATGAGGACAACAGTCCTCCCTAGCACCTCCCAACCACCCTCAAATATAAATCTTTGCTTCTGAAACTTATTACAGTGATATAATGTTCAACAATGGCTTACCCGACTTATCACTGTTCTGCTGCATTTCGTTGCTCTGTCTGCCTCATTGCCTTTCTGCTCACATCCCTTGCACTATCTGGTCTCCTTTTTATTCTATGTGTGCCATCTCCATTCTCTGCACAGTTCCTCTTCTGTGCTATTCATCTACTGCACTCTCCTCCTTCTTCACACCTGAATTACCTTTCCCAACAAAACTCACTACAACCTCCAACAACAACTACAACAACAACCCTTCTCTTCTTTGTACCGTGTATATATAGCTTATGTGAATCTTGTGCATGCAATATTCTCCATTCCTCTACATGCTCAAACTGCGCCAATCTCCTCAACCTCTCGAGTGCTCTGCGTGATCATCATCGTAACTCTTCATCTTCTCTGGCCGTTTTCCCACGCGTTCAGCATCACTGGATGTTATGCTGAGATTCCTCAGTCTCTCTGGCAGTTGAGACTCTTTGTCTTCTCTGTGACAGTCGAGCTCGTCTTCTCTATTTTAGTTACAGCCTCAATCCCATCCATCTATCAATCGCCTCCACGAGTCATCTTCATTCCACTGGCAGATTCCATGTGACTCTTCTGCTCCCCTGGAAATCACACCGAAGTCTCTTCGCATCCTCTGGTAGAAACCATCAATGGTTACTAGAATTTTCACTGTTTCGTGCAATAGTAGCCCTCCGATCTTGTTCAAATTCACCTGCACCGTTGGATTAACTCTGAAGGGTATTGTCGTTATTTTCCCGTTTCGCACTTTTCCTGCGAACTTATGATCTTCATCAACCCTGATCGACGGTTCATGATTTTGATGAATCAACGGTCCTGATCTCCTTGCAATCTCGCATCTTGCGATTCCTGTGATGGAGGTTCTCGTCACTCCAAGTCGCGATCTGCGAAATTCCGAGATGGAGCTGAGATCAATGGTCCACGATCTTGATGATTCTACGATCCAGATCTCATCGTGAACTCGCATCTCGTGATTCCTTTGAATTTCCAGTCAGCGACATGACGATATTTCACCACGTGTCCTCTTGATCCAACGGTCCACGATTAAATCGCTATCTCGCATCTCGTGAATCTGGAGATGAATCATCTCACCTCTCCAAGTCACGATCCGCAAAACTCTGAGATGGGGTGTGATCAACGGTCCGATTTTGATCTTGGCTCAACGGTTGCAATTGAATCACAATATCGCGTTTCGTGATTTCGGAGTTCTTGTTGTCAATTGAATTGGACATTTCAAAGTCCTGATCCCCAATTCCCCGATGAAGCCTCCTTTCGAGCTTCTCCCGGTGGCACTCGATCGCTGCCATGCGTCCACACAGATGGACGGTCCATATCTTCTCGCCACTTCGCTTCTTCGCGACCTCGCGCCTCGCGACTTTGAACACCAAATCCTCGGCTCTTCCACTCACGAGTTTCCAAGTTCGCTCAGATCTAACGCCTGAGATCTATCCTTCTCTTCAGCGCATGCTCTTCTTGTTTTTATTCAGATCTGACGACCCTCATGCTATCGGGAATTTTGGATGGGATCCAATGATCAACGATGCTTCTCCTCCAAGTTTAAACATCCTTCTTACTTGGAAGAATTTCGACTCTGCACTAATTCTTCCTGAGCCTACGTTGTTCCTATTTGTCCATCGATGCACATTCTGATCCTGCCATCTTCATTGTTGTACTTTCCATCAATGAAAAGCATACGCTATCTGTTAAACATTTGCAAACAATCTCCCCCTTTGGCATTGATGGCAACTAAGGCACCCAAATTTCTCCCCCTTTGACATCAATGTCAAAGAAGAGACATGATCCCCCTGAGCTATTGTAGTAAATTTAGGAGGCATTAGATAATCACACAATACAAATCTCCCCCTAACAAGATGGACTCTTTTAGGGATGAAACGAAATGACACCCAACTTTTGTCTGAGATATTCAAACGGTGTCTTGGCGAGGGGCTTAGTAAAGATGTCTGCAATTTGTTTTGTAGTGGGAATGTAATGGACCTGAACAATCTGATTGGTGACCTGCTCTCTCAGAAAATGATATTTTATGGGAATATGTTTTGTCTTGGAGTGGAGGACAGGATTTTTAGACACACTAATGGCACTTGTGTTATCAAAATGAATTGGGATCGGTGCAGTATATTTTACCTCTAAGTCTTCAAGTGTCTGAATCATCCATAATACCTGTGTGAAATAGGTAGCAGCAACAATGTACTCTGCTTCTGTGGTTGATAGAGAGATGGAACCTTGCTTTTTACTAAGCCAGGCTACTAAGGAGTTGCCCAAGAAGAATTCTCCTCCACTGGTGCTTTTTCTCTCATCAATACAATTTTCCCAATCTGCATCTGAATAAGTAGTCAACTGAAGACTTTGATTTCTGGGATACCACAGACCATAAGTCATTGTTTCTTTTAAGTACCTGAATATCCGTTTGACAGCTTGCAAATGACTCTGTTTAGGAGCAGCCTGATATCTTCCTACCATTCCTACAACATGCA